>MNCI01021292.1:336974-353727 GCA_015680685.1 Gnetum montanum | reverse complement strand
TCATTTAGTCGTGGGGGTATGATGAGTCGCCATTTAGTCAACCGCAATATCAAGTACGTGATATCATAGCCTGTCTCTTCATCTATAAATAAGAGGTAGAAAGTTTCAATAGGGAGTTAGTTAAGTTTTGATTTTAGTTTTTGTTTTTCCTCTCAACCCTTCTCTCCTAGTGTATGCTCGCAGTGTGGTGATTGTAATTGTATGGCATCCTTATTCGAGTGTGACGTACTTGGACATGCACATGATTGAAAATAAAGATCGAGATTACTTCATCATTGCAACATTCACTTAGCTTAATTATTTATTTAATTTTCATTTACTACTTTCTTAGTTAATATCTCTTCACCCTAAAATACTATTAAACATGGAATGAGTATGACTTGATTACGAGCATTTAAGTGTGACTACTTGGTAACCCAGTAGTGTACCTAGGATTTGTGCTTGGTAATCCCAGTGGTAGTCATGCACGAAGTCCAAGATGTGTACAGATGATCGAGGAACAGATGCTCATCGCACTTAGGCTAGCTTAGATTCTCTCTCACCCTCTCTCTTAGCTTAGTTAATATTATCTTCCATTGTCTTTAGGAGTAGCATTAGCATAGAAACACATCATACACCTCACTCTGGACTAAACCATACGTGACAAAGTTAACACTAGTCCAGATGGGAAGACAGTGAACTGCGATCTAAGAATGGCTATCTAGATACCACAACTAGCCTGTCTGCGGAGTTCGACCAGATCGTGCTTGAAATGCTCATATTTGTATGGTTGAGTGTAGGGGTACCTTGCCACTCATCAAACATGATGGGAATTCAAAGCACACCCCTTAGAGAAATAAATGGGCTACAAGCACTGGTTATGAGACTAGAAAGGCATGCACCCATGCCTGAAGGTCCTCTCTAACTAAGGCCCTCTCTCACTTCCTACTTCTCTTTTCTTCTATTTATGGAATGATGGTTGTTTTGTGGGCACACTCTTGTGTCTCAAGGGGATGGATCAATCTTGGAGTGGCAATGCAAAGTTATTGAAAGAGGTTGGTATTAGTCTGGACTAAGGATGGATCTTCTTCAATCATTTTAAACATGAATTCCATAAGGGACTTCTTATGACCTCAATGTGGAATTTCATTCCACCTTCTCCATTATTCATTTCTCCTATCCATAACTCACCTCATTGTCGATGTCCATGTTCTTGATTCTGTGTCTTGGTTTGATGTATTTGAATTCCTAGGTAGAATCTTTCGAGTTTTGGTTCTTAACTTCCATTGACCATTAGTCATCTATGGGGACCACAGACTCCTTAGGTTGAGGGTATGCAAGGGTAAAAATGACATGTGCCTGCTATGGGGAGGGCCCACTTGCATATCCCTTGGTTAGGTTCATTAAGCACCTTATCCATTGGCATTCTCATAAGCAGAATCTTTCGTATACCCATCTTCCACATTAGACTATGTGCTTCTTTACATATTTTATTCATCAAATATGTTCTCCATCAAACTTTTCAATTTTTGAGCTTTCAAAAACCCTCTTCAATGATTTTATCATATTCTTGGCTTTTCTGGGATTCCATGGACCCTAATTTCATTAAAAATTCCTTATATTTTTTGAGATATTGACATTTGAAAATTTTTGCCAATGGGCCCCATATACAAGGTCCCATTAACAAAGTAGACTTGTATACAAGGCCTCGTATAAGGGGCCTTGTTGATGTAAGGAAAAAATACTATAAATAGATGAGACCACACTTGAAACATTTTACATTTTTTCACAAATGCCAAAGGAGTTTTTCAATTTTTCAAAGCTCAAAACCTTCTAGAGCCCATAACTTACAAATCATTTATCCAAATCACTCTATTCTTCAAGTTTGTAGTTATCGAAGGTAAGCTCTTCATCGTGGAGGCCACAGATGTACCATTTTTGATCGAAAATTTTTCATGATTTTTTCTAACTCCCACAAGAAAAAATCAACTATTAAGCACTAAATTATAAGAGTTAAAACTTTCCAACAAGCTTTCATGATAATTATAATATATAATTAATAAACTAATAAATCTTCCATGATCCAACCTTAGCCAAAGTGTAACTAACTAAGTAACGAGAAAAAGTACTCAAAACTTTAAAGTTACACATTACATCTACTAATCCATGGATGTGTTGTGACTATAGATGGCACCAAAAGGAAAGCACACACAAGAAGTAGGACCATCCCAATGAAGGGACAAACGACCCAGAATAGGAAGAGGCCAAGAATAGCCCCAAGAAGAACCACTCACAACCCATGCCATAGGTCCTCTTCGGAAAGAGGCTGAAGTGAAATCTATCAGATAGATTCTAAAACCAGTAGCAGCAATAACAAAACACTCCCATCAGAATGATGCACCAACACAACCAGCAAACCTCAAGGTGACCTTAATAGAGGTTTTCCTGAATCAAATAAAATTGCGAGAGGTCCAAAAATCAATGCTCTAGGAGTTAAACTTTGGTCCTTTCCTAGAACATGCACCAAGAGAAGTACAAGACCATCTAAAGGCCTTTCCCATGTGGCCAATCATCACTTCCATCAAGGAGTGGTACATGGGAGAGACATTCCTACTCTAGAATAATAGGTAGCTTGGAGCAACAGTGAATATTGAGGACATCTCAGTGTCTTACTCGGTGTAGGCTATTGTTGCAATGCTTGGGTTGCCCAAAACAAGGGAAAATCTTACTAAGATCCCAATGTAGGCGGATCCCAGTCTTAAGAAAGAATGGATGAAATGGTGCTATGGCATCAATCACAAGGAGTTTGGTGCAGTCACATTGGTAGAGATGATCCATTATAAGATTATAGCCTTCCACCTCAATCCCATGGTGAGGCTAAGTAAAATCACTACTTTCTCTTCTTGAGCATGTGCCACTCTAAGTGGGAGATTCTTGGTCAACCTTCTGTAGCTGATCTATCTAGAGATGGAGAAGCAATTTAAAGAAAATGAACATGGAAGGAAGGCACTCATCAAGAAACTCTGTCAAAGGGAAGGGATAGTTCATTACACCAACGATACTATTAGGACTATTCCAACCACCAATTGGGTAGAAATGATGAAGGACAAAATACCTATGATCAAAATTTAAGAAGAGGAGTAGCAACCACCACCTCCATCTACCACTCAAACAATGATGCTAGAAATTACTGCAACCACCCAATAGTTGTGAGAATACAAAGAATGGCTCTTAAGTGAATCAGAGCCAAGAGCAAACACAAGTGGCAGGGACCCATCCATCTACAGACTAGTCATGAGTCACCTTAATGAGATGGCCTGAATGATTATCTTGATGGATGAGGGTGGACCCATTTTCTTAGCCCAAATAATATAGCTATCCATGAGGTCGAATCTAAGTGCCATAGAGGTGACAGTATCTCTCGTAGAATAACAAGCATTCCCAAAAATCTCTAGAAACACTATTATCTTCTTGGTGCGCTTGGAGGAGGATGAAGGAGCAACTATACTAGTGATGCAGCACCAAGGATAGGAGACTGTAGCAGAAGTGGTCGTTGATCATATTGCTAAGACTCTCCACACACCTACAAAATCTGCATCAGATATCACTGCACTCAAAGATGTGTAGACATTTGCAAGCACCATAAGTGATAGAATAAACACAGCATAACATGAAGAACTATTGGATCAACTGGTGGGAACTGGGTAACTACTTTCGGATATCTTTGAACTTATGGACACTATCACTACAACCTAGTCAAAGTTACTAGAGGTAAGGAGCAAAAACATCATATTGAAGGGGCAACTTGAAATAGCCAAGAAGTGGAATAAATGCTTGGCTGTTGAAGTTGCCAAACTAAGAGCCTAGATTGTCGATCCTACATTTCTCAACTCAAAATTGACAAGAGATGAGGCTATGGAATATCTTCACACAAAACTCAAATGGATTAAGGGTTCAATGGAAATAAAGTTGTTCTATCAATCTTTGGTAGAGGCCACTCAGCACAAGATTTAGAAGGCCTTGGAGCAGACTTGCCAGGAGAATGTCTAATTGATTGTAGAAAATCATTACCTATAGAATGTTGATGTGCATAAGCAATAGTTAACATATTTCATCCATCAATAGTAGGATCAACTGGCCAGTGCAAACATAGAACTACAGAGATTGGCAATGGAAAATAGAAATCTCTCTATGGAGGAAGTCTGCATCCTTTTCCAGAAAATTGCAATTGAGGTAGCCACCTAGAATTCAAAGGCTCTGAACTTTGAGAGAGTCAAGAACCATTACAGAGAATAGGATGGCCTACAAAAAGAAGTAAATGAGAAGCACATCTAGTTGATGCAGGTAAAAGTAAATGAGATTCTCTAGTAACTCCAACAAGAAAAAGAGTTGTGGCAATCTATTGTTAATGGGATAGATGCCAACAAGAAAGCGAAAATTAGCATAAAGGAGTTGTAGATCAAGGAGATGATAGAGTACATGGAGCTTTCCAATGTTTGTTATGCAAATATAGCCATGTTAACTACCGAACAACCATTGTCAAACTTAGAGAAACAAGTGGCAAGCTCATACTTGTTGTATGAGACTGAGTTCAAGCACCACAAGGACACCAAGGACAAGCTTGTAGTGGTCAATGTTGAAATCAAAATTCTCAAGACATGATTCATGGATCAACGAACAACTACCAAAAACTTGGCCAAGAGGATGAATAACTACAAGAAGTTGCAAAACACAGTCAGGGCATTCAACATCAAACATAAACAGTTCACTACCTAGTTTGTCAATGTAAAGGAAATGTTTTCAATAATGCCCTATCCATGGGATGTCCCCATTCCAGTAGACATTAGTGATTCCATGTGGATCATGAATGATCCCCAGAGTAAGGAGGAGAAGATGAAGGCATTGCTTAATGCCTTTCACTTTCCACCCGAGGTTGTACTAGTAACAAGATAGCCACATCTGCCTCAATTATCACATGTGCTTGAAGCCAATGAAGGTCCCTTAGAACCTTAGGAGCCACAACCACCTAGAGCTATTTGATCTTCTCCACTACCTTCATGCCATCAAAGGGAGTGTTTTCTAATTCCTTTTGTGTAATCATGTCATGATGTTTAATTTTGTGTCATGAACACCACAATTTTTGTAATGTGTTGATCTATACACTCAGGCACATAGTTTTGTCAAGGTAGTTTATTTTACTTTGTTAAGAGTTAGTCAATAATCCCTATCTTCTCAATTTTGCAAAATAACATGAGGAAAAGTTTTCATTCAGTCGTGGGGGTATGATGAGCATCAAATTATCACATCATCGGGGCCCCATTTACGTGGTGTTGCCCCGTCGATGGGCCACATTGACGTAGCATTTGCTATGTTGATGGGTGTAAACCTAGAGTAAAAACTATAAATACAAGCTCCTAGACATGTTTATGAGCATGAGATTCATAGTAGTAGTCGAGTTCTAACAGTTTGTCTATTTGAAAGCTAAAATGTTTTTTCCAATTGCCCATAGCAAGAGTCATTGAGTGTATAGATCTTTATTTGAGCATTATTGTACCTAAGCACGACATTATGTATAGCAATAAAGATGAGCTTCTTGATAAACCTTGCAGAATTCTAGATAGCTTAGATATTTCATTCATGCATTTAATGATTTCAATTATTTATTTAATGTTTTCTAGTAATTAAGCTAATTAAGTAATTAAGCAAGATAAGCTAGATACATTAAATACATTAGTACGATCACTTTGAGCATAACATGTATTTGCTTAGTAATCCTAGCAGCATTATTGCTCGATGTGCCTAGTAGCATAGCACTTGGTAACACAATAGTGGATATGTGGGTTCAAGACATGTACAAAAAGTGGGATGAGATGCTTATGTTAGGACTAGCTAAAGACTAGTTAGTTAGCTAGATTAAATTAGTCATTAAATTAGTTCATCTCTCTCTTTAAGCATCAAAACCATAAAACATAAAATGATAAAAATCATGTCTCAATTACACTTAACCATACCTTTGTACTTCACAAGTGTAATTAGGAAGATAACAAATGACATTAGGACAAGATTCATTTCCTAGAAGACTAGTGCACTAGAAACTAGAGAATCCATGGAATTCAACTGGATTGCACATGAACGCTTTGTGATTCATATGGTTGGATGTAGGGGTACCTTCATTGCTCATCAAGCATAATAATTGATAAAAAGAAAAACTTCATGGCATAATTGGGTTTCAACATTTAATCATAAAATATAAAGTAGATATGTGACTGATCTCCAATAGTAGTAAAATAAAGGATACAAAACTTTAACAAAATAAAGAAAACTAGTAACAACAACAACAACAATAGTAATGTAATCTTATGATTAAACCAATAATATTAGAGCTAATTCATTGAAATGCAACTATCAGCATTAAAGAGTTAATCATTTGCATTAAATTAAATAACTAAACCTTGCAAATTCTTAAGTTATATTTCAATATGGTTGAAAGTCATTTAGATTGACTTGATAGCCATCTTCCTAATATGTCTTTTCAAGAAAAAGAAGATTAGTGCAACTTTAAAGAAAAATAGTTTCTTTCTGATGTTAGCTCTTTATTTCCATTTTATTCGAATGAAAAGCATTATACTTGGTATAATTATCAACAAGGAAATCCTAAAATTTATTATCAACCTAATAGATTTTACATCTCTAATGTTTCCTTTTGAAGCCTACAAGGAAAGTAGAAGTGCATACAGATGCTACTTTGTCAAATCGTTGACTAGGCCTCGTCAACTAAGCCTCATTAACTAGGCCTTATCGATGTATAATGTGATGCATTAACATGGCCCCATTGATATAGTGTTTATTTTCACCTATAAATACATGCTCACCCACCATGTTTATGGCATGTCTTATCATAGTTGTAGTGAATCTCTTGTAGTTTTGTCATTTGGAAGTTAGAATATTTTCCCAAGTGCCCACAGCAAGAACCATTGAGTATATGGATCTTTATTTGAGCATTGTTGTACTTGAGCACAGTCGTGTGTGCGGCAATAAAGATGAGCTTTCTGATAAACCTTACAACAGTTTGGCTAGATTAAATATTTTATTTATGCATTTAATGTTTCATGCAATTTCCTTCAATGTTTTCAATAATTAAGCTAATTAAGGAATTAAGTTAACCAGGTTAAATAGCAATTAATTAAGCACATAAGTACGACTACTTCGAGCATGCAAATGATGCTTGGTAATCTTAGTAATGCTTAACATTTGGTAACCCACTAGCATTAAATGTGTACAAGATGTGTATGACAAGTGGGAACAAATGCTTATGTTAGGATTAGCTAGGTGTAGTTAGTTAGATTAAATTAGTAATGAAATTACTTCATTCCTTTCATCCTTTATTTTAATCACCCAAAACATAAAACATAAACATATTAAAAATCATATGCCTTGATTACACTTAACCATACCTTTGCATATCACAAGTGTAATTGGGAAGACAACGAATAACTGTTAGGGAAAGTTTACTTCCTAGAAGCTAGTGTACCAAAAGACAAGGGGTCCATTAAATTCGATCAGATTGCACATGCACGCTTAGTGATTTGTACGATTTGGCATAGGGTCTACTCATTACTCATCATTGGAGCTATTCCTAGGGAGTCTTATTGTTTGAAACATGCACTATCTAAGCATAACATTGATTTAGGGTTTAGGGTTTAAGAATCACTATGAAAATCATGCATGAAAATCATTAACATCGTGCACTATCTAAATAAGAATAGTGACCTTAGGGTTTAGGGTTTAAGAAGAGTACATTGTGCATGACCATGACTACTGGGACTATCATCCCACTGAAACATAACATAGGAGAGATCGACATCAAAAGAAGCACCATGAGGCTTTGAAGGAAAAACAGCTTACCAATTCCTTATTCTTGCTCAACCAAAATGACAATGAGGATCCTTCCTCTAGAGGTTCTCAACATGAAGATTTTCCACCCCTTGATATTGATGATGGAGGCTTGAATCTAAAGCTACAGTCCACTATCAACAATCTGGGTTGAGGCAAAAGTTAGAGTCAAAGCAGGGGCTTAAGAAACCATCAAGATGATAAGAAAGCTGATGAATGTGGCCTAACAAGAATAGAGGAGGTGGCAAACACCATGGTGGTGGTAGTTCTCCTCCCTCTTCATCCTCTTCATCTACATCTTCTTCTTCTTCTTCTAGCTCGATAGACAATGCAGAAAAAACAATTGTGATGAAGGTGAACAACGAGACAATAATGATCACCAGGCTCACCATGAACCAAGAGGTAGCATAGGCATCATAGGTGTCATCAAAATAATGATGATGCTAAGCCTTTGCTAGAAACTCGAAATATGCTAAATATTGTAGAGGTAGTAAAAATTCCAACTAGGCATGTGAATATAGCCAGATCAAGTGACTTGACATCAAAAATATCCCTAGAGTTGAGGGGGATATAACTCTAATTCACAAACACATCTTCAAGCCTTTCATGATGCCTATGCCTTACAAAATCTTTAAAATGATATGCAAAAATTAAAGCTATTTTCTAGGACACTCATTAAGAAAGTAGAAAGCTAGTATCAATCTTTAGACTCGAAATCTATCCATAGGTAGAGTACAATGCTAGAGTTGTTCAATAATAAATATCAAACATACTCCCTAGTGTCTAATTTGAGAAGGCAAATCCAAGGATGGAGGCAAAGTTCACATGAACCTTTGGATGTTGCCATGAAAAGATACTATTCTCTCATACACCAATGCCTTGGCCATAACTATTATAACTAGGAATAGCTTCGCCACATCATAGATGAACTTATATCACAAACAAGAAGAACTCTTGGGGTTTATGCCCAAGGAAGTCTATCGGAATTTAGAGCCCATTTGATCCAAAGGTTGATAGAGTAGGTAGCAAAATAAGAAGAAGAGCTAAGGAAAAAGGAAGATGCTAAGAAATATAATAGGATTCCTTCTGTTAGAAAAAGGGAGGTTTGATTTTGTGACAATAAGGAGGAGTCAATACTTGATAAGGTGGTGTAGCAAAAAACCCTACTAATACAAAAATCTATTTTCAATATATCAACCAAAATTGATAAACTATGGGATTCTTTGGACAAAAAATTCCAAATTGCTCTAAAAATTGTAGAAGAATAAATAAAGTAGAGTAGTGATCATGACCACAAGATGTGAAAAGAAGCTAAACGTGCCTACCAAAGGGGTAAGGGCAAGGTTGCAGTACTAGAAGAGGTTGTGGAGTCAGAATGAGATGATGATGGTGGATGTGACATTTTCCAATACAAACATCCTAAAGAATTTTTCCCTATTGTGTCACACTTGCAAGAGTTTAGGGTGTATGCACTGAATCCTAAATTGACAAAAAAGCCAAGCACCTAGAAGATTTCCTTATCCTCAAGGTAATCCAAGGTAGTTTTACCTGTAATAACAAGCTTATTATCCAAGAGGACCTCCACCACAGCCATATGAGTAATACCAGTAGTGGAAACATCCACAATCATGGGGGATGCTACCACCAAGGTAGTAGTATCCTTACAGGCAGCCAGATCCATATGGGTACTATATTCAATAACCAATGTCTCTATGTGACTCTTTTGGTCATGCTTCTTTTTAGCATCACTACTACCCTCCAAAGTATGACAAAAATCATTGTCCATCTACTAGAGCGAAAACTACATATCTCTATCATCCTTCTCATCCTTTAGCACATGCTCGTCCATCCTTAATCCAATTACCACTTACTCCATCCATGTAGGATGAGCTTCCAACCCAACCACAACAATGTAATGCTACTAGGGCCATTAACTTACAACTAACTCCTTAGTTGAGTGGTTTAGAACCAAGATTCCATAAAAGACCATTCTTTTGAACCAATAGCCCTACTAAAGCCTCACCTACTTATGCAACTACTCACCCTATATATCCTTCATCATCTGCATCTAATTCTTTCAAAAGCCCTTCAAACCAAATGCCTCCTAAGATCTGCATAGTTATGTTAACCCACATTGTATTTGATTCAATCAAGGATAGCAACCTTCCTAGGAAAAGAGTTGCTTAGAATGAGCCATGCAAAGCTCTTCTTGACTTAGGTTTTGGAGTTAATGTAATTTCTCACAAAATCTACAACACTTAGAACTTGCCTCCTCTTAAGAAGAAAAACATCTGTTTAGAACTAGTAGATTAGTCCATCATTATTCCATTGAGATTGGTAAAAGATATTGTGATCACTGTTTGTCGATAGTCTTATCCTGGTAATAAAAGCTGACAAATGCAAGGGGGACTTTCAAATCATTATGGGAAGGGCTTGGTTGAGCACTATTAATACAAAAATGAACATAAGAGATCTTTCCCTTGAAATTTCCAAGGATAATGCATTTGAAAAGATTGAGAAGAAGTGAGTCCCATGCATCGTGTATAGCAATAAGGGGTGCAACTGCATGTAAAAACTCTAGTTTGTGAAAAGAGCATCCATTTCTACATGTAGGCAATGTGCAAATGAGGCAAATATTCAAAGTTGTTTGTACATAGCAACCATAAAATAGGAGGACACCTAGTGGCTAACAGTTGATCTTGGAAGTAGCACACTTTGCATAGAATTTACTAAGATCTTAACATGTGTCTATGTTTAAGACATGGATGAACTAGAGGAAGTTCATTACCAACTCTCTAATGATGTAGATAATGATACAAATTGGGAAGAGTTGTAAATCCTTGAAAATTTTAAATAAGAGCCCTTAGAGTTGAAAACTCTACCTATTGGCATGAAGTATGCATTCTTGAAAATTGGCAAGCCAGTAACCATCAATGCTAATCTTGCTCCTGAACAGAAATAGATGCTGTTGAGGGTGGTTAACAAATGGCCAATAACCTTTGCTTGGTTATATGCTAAACTCACAAGGATTAATCTTAGGACATGCCAACATCGTATCTACATTGATCTAGCCATGAAGCAAAAGAGGTAGTAGCAATAATGATTGAACCCCAAATTAAAGCAAATCATCAAAGAGAACATTAAACAACTCCTCAAGGTGGGGTTTATCTATCCCATTATGGATAGTGAGTGAGTTAGTCCACTCATGATTATGCCAAAGAGAGATGGAAAATGGTGGGTCTGCATCAACTTCTAGCTGTTGAATATGGCAACATTCAAAGATCGCTTTCCATTTCCATTTGTGGATCAAGTGTTGGACACTATTTTTGGGCATTGCTATGATAACTTCCTAGATGGTTATAGTGGCTATGACCAAATCTAGATCATGCTAGAGGATTAGTCGAAAACAACGTTCATGAGTTCTTAGGGGACTTTTGCATATTAAAAGATGCCTTTTGGTTTATGCAATGCTCCTGCAACATTCCAACGCTTAGTCTTGAGCATTTTTCAGTAACAAATTAGTTGCAGGATGGAAGTCTTCATGGATGACTTCTCCACCTATGGCACCACATTTAAGTAAGCCTTGGGCTGCCTTGAGAAAGTGCTTAAAAAGTGTGTAGAGATAAATTTTTGACTTAATTGGTAAAAGAGCCATTTGATGGTCCAAGAGGACATTGTATTGGGGCATAGAATTTCGTAGGCAAGGATTAAGGTGAACCTTGAAAAGATAGATAAGGGTCATCTAAGGAATAAGTTGCCAACTAAAAATCATTTGAGATGTTTGTTCATTCCTTGGACACACTGGCTACTATTGGAAATTCATAGAAAATTTCTCTAAGATTGCAAAATCATTGGTCTAGCTAACAAGGAAAGATGCTCCATTCATTTGGACCAAGGAGTGCAAAAATGCATTTCAAAGCCTCAAGCAGAAGCTTATAAAGACTCCAATTCTATGAGCACCTAGCTGGTCCAGACAATTTCATATCATGACACACACATCAAATTATGCCTTGGGATCCATGCTTACACTATTAGATGATAAGAAACATATATATTACATCCACTGTATAACTTAAAGCATTATGGATACACAACTAAATTACACCACAATGGAGAAAGAACTAATGGTGATGGTGTACACACTAGAGAAGTTTAGGCACTATGTACTTAGATACAAAGTGTTTGTGCACACTGACCATAATGCGATTCACTTCCTCATAAATAAGCCAATGGTGAGCCCCTATGTCATACAGTGGCTGGTGATCTTGCAAGAGTTTAATCTTACAATGGTAGATCAAAAGGGGATTGAGAATGTGGTTGCTGATTACTTATCTTAGTTATAATGGGATAACAAAAAGGAGAGCCCACTTTCTAACCAATTTCCTGATGAACTCCCCTTTACTAGTGTAAAAAATGAACAAGTTCCCACATAACCAAAATGGTATGATGGAATCCTTACTTATCTTCTCACTCAAGAGATGCCATAAGATCTAGACTATAATAAGAAACAACAATTTCTTCATCAGGCCAGATGCTTCATGGAAATCAATGAACACATTTATAAGGTGTGCATTGATGGCCTAGTTTGTTGGTGTGTATTTTATGCTAATCAACTATGCATTCTCCAGGATGCTCATGAGGGTCCTTGTGGAGGACACTATGCTAGGAGATGCATGGCAATTAAGGTCCTAATGGTAGGGTATTATTGGCCAACCATCTTCAGGGAAGCCCACTAATTTGTTCACTCTTGTGAACATTGTCAACAAGATGGTGGGATGATCGCTTAAATGGAGGGACCTCAATAGTGGATTTAACCATTGGAATCCTTCGACATATGGGGCATCAACTTCATGAATCCCATCACACCCATGTCAAATGGCAAGGTGTACATAATTATCACCATTGATTACTACACAAAATGGGTAGAAGTAGCAAGTGTCATTAATTGTACATCATCTACTATTGTGCAGTTTGTAGAACAAAATGTTATAAAAAGGTTTGGGATGTCATGTGCACTAATTTCTAACAATGGAACTCATTTCATAGGCATCACTTTTCGTAAGCTCATGCAACTCTTAGGGGTTGAACATAAATTAACAAGACCCTAACATCCCCAAGCTAATGGTCAAGTAGAGGTTACTAATAGGGAGATTACAGAGACCTTAGTGACAACTATTAGCAAATATAGGAGAGACTGAAGAATAAAACTCAATGACATCCTCTGGGCTTACTTCTCAACATGGAAACTTCCTATAGGTTACTCTCCCTATGAGCTAATGTATAGGAAACTACTAACACTTCCTATTCAATCCGAGCTTCGTACACTTTCAACCGCATGTGACCTAGATCTTGACCTTAGTTTAGCATAAAGAGAACAATTGATCAACCTTAACATGCTAGATGAAAACTGATTAGTGGCCCTATCCTTGAATGAAGTGCACAAGGCATTTAACAAGTAATGACATGACCTAAGAATAAGAAAAGTCAAATTTCAACCTAGAGATAAGGTTCTCTACTAGAACCCACACATGTACCTCAATGAACTAAGTTCCAAACATTGTGGGAAGGGCCTTACATCATTCATGAAACTTTTTCTTCTAGGGTCATGCTAATTTACAAACTTGAGAGCCTAAACAAAAGGCAACTAGTCAACATGCAATAAGTGAAACCTTTCCATGAACCCAAGCAAACCAGTGGAAGCAATGCCTTAACAGATGGATGACCTTGCTTAATCTTCTAGATGTCCTACTTTCAACTTAATCATGGGGGATATGGTCATTCATGCTAACCATTTATATGGTTCCCCAATTTTTCATCTTTTTGTTTTTATGTTTCTGTTTAACACTTTGTTATTTTTGCAACTTTTTGTTTTACGCCTTCTTTATCTCACATATTTTTTTATTTTATTTTATTAATTTTTCTAATTTTTGTTTTACAACATCATTAGTACATTTTATCTTTCTTGAATATTTTATAATTTCTTTTATATTTTTCCTTATTTTTGTGTGAATTATCCTTATTTTCTAATAAAATTGCTCTACTACCAATAAGACATAATGGTGCTGTAGCTATTGCTAATGGTGATTTGTACTTAATGTTTTTGATTGTTAGTGTCTTGTTTCTATTTTTTAATTTTGATGACTGATAACTAAGATGGGTTTCTTTTTCATGGAATAGGCAGTGAGTCCACGTCATCCACCCATTCAAAAACTTTATGGTTTTCCTTGTTCTAGAAGTATGAGGTCCCTTTTTCATTAATAAAACTTTAATGAACTTGTGACCTTGGTAGTTTTGAGACTTGGAAAGGATTCAAAGGTTTGAAAAGAACATGAATTTAAGGGGATTCAAAGCTCTTTTTACTTTCTACCATCTTGAGTGCAAGTGTGTTTTTCATGGATTTCTTACCATCCTGTGTCGACCAATAACAGGAAGTTGAATAAGTCTTTGCATAGTGTGATTCCCATCCAAAAAATTCTTTAAAAAAATAACAAAAAAAACATGATGAAAATTCAAAGCACACCTCTTAGACAAAATAAATGGACTACAAGCACTAGTTATGGAACTAGAAAGACATGTTACCCATGCCTGAAGGTCCCCTCTAACTAAGGCTCTTTCTCACTTCTTGCTTCTCTTTTCTTCTCAAATAGGGGATGGTGATTATCCATGGAAGCATTCTTGTATCTTAAGGTGATGGACTAGTCATAGAGTGGTGATGTGAAGTTATTGAATGTGGTTGGTTTTGGTCTAGACTAAGGTTGGACTCTATTGGGTCGTTTAACCACGAATTCCATAAGGGACTAGGAACTCCATTCCACTCTCTCCGTCATCCATCAATGCTTCCATAACTCACCTCACTATTGGTTGTTCATGTTTTTTCCCAATGTCTTAGTTTGATGCATCGAAAATCCTAAATAGATTCTCCAAGTTTACTCCTTAACTTTTTGTATCCATTAATCAACTAGGGGGTTCATGGACTCCTTAGTTGAGGTTATGCAAGGAAAAAAAAAGGGCATGTGGCTATGGGGAGGACCCCTTTGCATATTTCATGATTTGGTTAGTTAAGCTTCCTACTCTTAGACATTGCTATAATCAAATCTTTTATGCACTCCATCATGCATCTAACTATGTGCTCCTTAAGGCATTCTTCTTCATCAAATCTCATTCTCAAATCATTTCTCCATTTTCTAAACTTCAACACCCTATTCTAATATATTCATCATGTTCTTGGTTTTTCAAGCTTCCATTTGATCCAAATTTTGTTCAAAAACAACCTTTTTTTCATTACTTTTGACAAAGTCAATGGTGTTCAAGAGTCACATCAACTAGGCCCAATCGACATGCCTAGCTGCATCAACTAGGCCCCATCGACTAGGCCCAATTGACATAGCACAAAAATCCTATAAATACTTTCCAATACTTTAAAATTTTTTGTCATTTGATTCAAAACAAGGGGGGAGGTTTTGCAATTTTTTAGAACCCATAACTTTCATACCATTTGTCCAAATCACTCCATTTTTCAATCCTGTAGCTACCAAAGGTAAGCTCTTAGTCATGGGGTCCACAAACCTTAAGGTTTATGATGAAAGTTTTTTAAAATTTTTCTAACTCCCCTAAAGGGTTAATGAATAAAATAATATTAAACTATTAATTTTTGAGAGCTTAACCCTTCCAAAAAACTCTAGTAAACCTAAAATTAATTATTAATATTAAAATAAGAATAAAATAATAATTGAAATGATCAAATTGACCATGATCACAACTTAGCCAAGTATAACTTTCCCAAAGAGATAAGGTATCCTAATTGTTTCAAGTTATACATTTAATGCTAACCCTTAGTCATGTTGTAATCATAGATGGCACTAAGACCTAAATAGCTACAGGAAGGAGGACCATCACAACCAAGGAACAAATGACCTAAAGCTAGAAGGGAACATCAAGAATAAGCCTAGGATTAGGTAGTAGAAACTCATGCAACGAGACCTTTTTGGGAGGAGCTTGAAGTGGAATTTGTTTGACAGATTCTCACGAAAGAGGCTACGATTGAACAATCCAAAAGAGAAGAGGCACTAAGACTCGTACCAAGACTTGAGATCACATTGACACAAGCTTACCTTGACACAATCAAGCCTTGTGATGTTCAACATTTAGTTCTCCAAGAACTAAACTTTGGATCATTCTTAGAAAATGCTCCACAAAAAGTGAAGATGCAGTTGCAAAACTCTTCCATGTGACCAATCATCACTTCTAGTGGGGAGTGGTACAAGGAAGAGATATATCTCTTCTAGAATAGTAGAAAGGCAAGAGCCAATGTGAGAATCAAGGGCATTCAAGTGTCCTACTTAGTGGAAGCTATTGCATGGGCTCTTGATCTACTTGATTCTGGCACTCATTTGAAAGAGATCTTCACACATGCAGATCCAAAGGCAAAAAGGGAGTAGACCCAGTGGTGTTATGGGATTGATAGCAAGGAGTTTACTGTGCTTACATTGACGGAGCACATATACTTCAAGATAGCAACTTATCACCTCAACTAATGAGACATGGTTCGCACAGGCCACGATATTGCGTACGCAATATCACAACCGACACGATATCGCATCCCCCGCGATACCACGTACGCGATATCGCATCTTCCCCTACGATATCACGTACGCGATATTGCAGTCCACCGCCATGTCTATAAATAAGAGGTGGCTCTCCCTTATTCAGGATCCCAATTTTAGAGTAGCGAAGCTCTGGCAGTTTGATCCCTCCAGAGTTAGATTTTTTCCCGTGTCTGCCCGCAGTGTGGTGAATGTAATTGTATGGTGTCTTTATTCGAGTGTGTCGTACTTGGACATGCACATGACCAGCAATAAAGATCGAGATTACTTCATCATTG
>MNCI01021292.1:319288-336786 GCA_015680685.1 Gnetum montanum | reverse complement strand
GTTGCTCGTCGCACTTAGGCTAGATTAGATTTTCTTATCTTTTCCTCCTAGTTTAGTTTAGTTAATATTATTTTCCACTGCCTTCAGGAGTAGCATAGATTAGGACACATCATACACCTCATCTAGACTAAAACATACGTGCAATATGAAAAACTAGTCTAGATGGGAAGACAGCGAACTGTGACCTAAGGCTAACTATCTAGGTGCCACAACTAGTCCATCTGCGGAGTTCAACCGGATCGCGCGTGTGACACTCATTTCGTATGGTTGAGTGTAGGGGTACCTTGCCACTCATCATCAACTTAATGATGAAGCTTAGTAAGGTAACTACTTTCTCTACCTGAGCATGTGCTACCTTAAATAGAAAATTTCCTATTAACCTTCCATAGTTAATATATCTGGAGATGGAAAAGCATTTTAAGAAAAATCAACATGGAAGAAAAACCTTGTCATTTTCATGCCTTATCAGAGAACTTTGTAAGAGGGTAGGGATAGTCTACTATGCGAATGACATAACTAGGCATACTCCTATTGCCTTCTAGTCTAAGATGATGAAAGAAAAGATCCCTAGCACATCCAAAGAAGAGGAACAACAACCACCATGTTCACCACCCACTCAGGAAACAACACCAAAGGCTTGGATAGCCATTAAACGCCTACATGAAATTTGAGAGCAACTCTTGCATGAGCAAGAGTAGTGAGTATGAACAAGTGGTGGGGATCCATCTATGTACCATCTTGCAATGAGTTACCTCAATGAAGTGGCTTGAACAATTAGTCAGATGGAGGGAGGGGGGCCAATATTCTCAGCCCAAAGAACATAGCTACTTGTAAGGTCAAATCCTAGTGCTTGAGAGGCAACGGTATCTCTCTCATAACAATAGTAATTCCCAAAAATCTCTAGGAATGTTGCTACCTTTTTGGTGTTCTTAGAGGAGGGTGGGGGGGAAACTGTCTTGGTGATGTAGCACCAAGGGTAAGAGACCACAGTCGAAGTGGTTGGTAATTGGCTTTTCAAACTACTGAATGCACTTGTGGCATCTGTACTAGACGTTTCTACACTTAGAGATGTGCAGATATCTGTAGGGACTGTTAGCGGTTGATTAAGTGCAACCTAGCACAAGGAATTGCTAGACTAACTAGTGGAAACCAAGCAACTAATTTTGAATATCTTTGATTTTTCAAATAACATCAATGCAACCCATTCAAAGCTACTTAAAGCAAAGGGTAAATGCATCATTCTGGAAGGACAACTCGAAACAACTCAAGCACAAAACAAATGCTTGGCCGCGGAGGCTATTGAATATAGAGCCCATCTTGCTAATCTTGCACTTCTCAACCCTACATTGACAAAAGATGAAACTTTTCAACAACTTCAAGATATACTTAAATAGGTTGATGTGGGGATGGTGATGGTTTTCTTTGACTAGTCGATGGCCAAGGCCAAAACATATTCAGTTAAGAAGGACTTAGTCCAAACGTGCCTAGAGAATGAGATGTTGACTACAAAAAATCATTGCCTACGAAATGTTGATGTGTAGAAACAACAAATGTAAGAATTCATCCATCAATAGCAGGAGTAGCTAACCAAGGTAAACACTAAGCTTAGGAGATTAGTAATGAAGAATAGAAATCTCTCTATGGAGGAAGTCCATGCCTTATGCCAAAAATTTTTGATTGAGATTGTTGCATAGTAAAATGAGGCTATCAAATTTGAGAGAGTTAAGAACCACTATAAAGATCAAGTTGGCCTATAGAAGGAAGTTAATTAAAAACCTATCCAAATGGCTAAGGTAAGATCCTCCAACAACTCCAATAAGAAAAAGAGATGTAACAACCTGTCATTAATGGGATAGATGCCTACAACAAAGTGGAGATTTGCAGGAATGAGTTCTAGATTGAAGAGATGACTAAATATATGGAGCTTGCCAATCTCTGAAATGCAAACCTAGTAATGTTGATTGTCAAATGGTCATGGTCAAAGTTGGAGTAGTAGGTGGCCAACTCATACGTATGTACAAGGAAAATTTTAAGCACCACAAGAAAACCAAGTAAAAGCTTTAGACTATAAACATTGAACTTGAAGTTCTTAGGGTAAGATTCACTAATCAAAGATCAATTGTTGAGGACTTGGCCAAAAGAATGAATGATTATCATGAATTGTAGAATGCAATTATGGAATTCGACATCAAATGTAAACAAATTTCCACCTAATTTATTAATGTTAAGGAGATGTTTCCAGCAATGTCCTATCCTTGAAATGTGCCCATTCCAGCCCACATTAATGAAGCTATGTGGACCATGCATGATCTTAGAAATAAGAAGGAGAAGATGAAAGCATTTTTGGATGCTCTCCATCTTCCACCAAAAGTTATAGTAGCAGTAGGATGACCACAATAGCCTCAACCACTACGTGTGCCTGAAGTAGGAGAAGTTTCCTTAGAACCTTAGGAGCCTCCACTGCCTAGTACTATTTAATCTTCTTCCTTGTCTTCACGCCATCAGAGGAATTTTTTTTGTTAGATTTTATTCTAGTTTTTGATTTTGTAGTCTTGAACACCAAAAAATTTTGTAATGATTGTATATTCGTACACTTGGGCACTTAGTGTTTGTTTTTGTTTGTTGTATGTTTGTCGTTAGTCAATAATTTCAAACATTCCCAAATCTATAAAGAACTTGAGGATGAGTTTTCATTTAGTCATAGGGATATGATGAATCGTAGATTGGTTACGTCAATTGGACCTCATCAACTAGGCCTCATTGACTAGGTCCTGTCGATGCATGATTTGATGTGTTGACGTGGCCCCATTAACGTAGTATCTATTTTTTCCTATAAATACATGCTCACCCACCATGTTTATGGCATGTCTTATCATAGTTGTAACAGAGCTCTTGCATTTTTTTCATTCAAAAGTTAGAATATTTTCCCAAGTGCCTGCAGTAGGAGTCATTGAGTGTATCAATCTTTATTCAAGCATTGTTGTACCTAAGCATGGTAGTGTGTGCAGCAATAAAGACAAGCTCTTTCATAAACCTTGCAACAATTCAACTAGATTAAATATTTTATTTATCTATTTAATGTTTTATGCAATTTCCTTTTATGTTTTCAATAATTAAGCTAATTAAGGAATTAAGCTAACTAGGTTAAATAGCAATTAATTAAGCACATAAGTACAACCACTTCAAGCATGTGAATGATACTTGGTAATCCCAGTAATACTTAACGTTTGGTAACTAGGTAGCATTAAACGTGTTTAGGATGTGTACGACAAGTGGGAATGGATGCTTATGTTAGGATTAGCTAGGTGTAGTTAGTTAGATTAAATTAGCAATTAAATTACTTCATTCCTTTCATCCTTTATTTTAAGTACCCAAAACATAAAACATAAAAATAATAAAAATCATATGCCTGGGTTACACTTAACCATACTTTTTCATATCACAAGTGTAATTGGTAAGATAATGAATGACTATTAGGGTAAGTTCACTTTTTATAAGCTAGTGTACTAGAAGACAAGGGGTCCACGGGATTCAACCCGATTGCTCGTGAATGCTTAGTGATCTTTTTGGTTGGGCATAGGATCTACTCGTTGCTCATCACTTTTGAAGATAAGAGTGCCCTTACTAAAGTCACATGGGTTAGCTAAAAATTGAAGATGAACCTTTCTAATGAGTGGCGAGGTACCCCTACACTCAACCATACGAATACGAGTGTTAAACGCAAGATCCGATCAAACTCCGCAGACTAAGTGCCTACACGCCTTATGGAACACTTAAGGTTAATCATTCATTGTCTTCCCAGACTTACTTGTATTTTTCACGGTTGTATGGTTAAGTAAGTCTGAGGTATGTGATTTTTATAGTTTTTATGTTTTATCTCCTATGCTAATGGGGTAAAGGGTGAAGAGACTAATTAACTAACTTTAACTACTAAGTAATCCTTAATTAACCTAGCATCAGCATCTGTTCCGACTTACCGTTCACACCCTAAACCAATGCAACCTTTGGGCTTACCAAACGCTATTCGTTGCTAGGATTACCAAGCGTAACGCACGTGCTTGAAGCGGTCGTACCAAATGCACTTAACTATGGGAGAAGGGTTGAGAGAGATTTAATTAACTAAAAAAGCAATTAAATGATGAACAATAAATAACAATAATTAAAGTCCTATTTAGCCTATTCCATGCACTACAAGGTTTATCCAATAGTTCGTCTTTGTTTCCGTACACAAACTTGTGTTCAGGTATAATATTTGCTTGAATAAAGATCCGTTCACTCTAGTGCTCCTACTATGGGCACATGGAAATTATTCTATCTCTAGAGAGGTAAAACTGCCAGAGTTTCGCTAAGGGTCTAAATCTAGATACGAAACAAGGGAGAGCCGCTTCTTATTTATAGAAATGGCGGTGGACTGCGATATCGCATACATGATATCACAGTGAGGACACGATATCACATCCCATCATATCCCCATGACTGAACAAAAACTCGTCCTTGAGTTCCTTACAAAATATTGGGAAGGTATGGGATTATTAACTTGAATGGAACTAATGGAGAACGGGATGACTTGTGAATGGATCATCATTACAAAACATGACAAAACTGGTGTTCATGACAACAAGAGTGAACACCTTATACATTTGACATCAGGCCTTATTTGGCAACTGAGAAAGAGAGAGAGAGAGAGAGAGAAGTTTTGCTGCTACCAACGCCAAGATTGCACCTTTTATTGTCCATCCATAAGCACGCCATCGATCCCGTTCCTTGCATAGCTGTTTTAGCATTGATCCATTCCAAGTGTTTCCTCTAGATCCAATCCATTGTTGTATGATTTTCATCTGCACACACAACACAGTCTTTATATTAGCAAGGGTAAATGAATCACAATGTAATTGATACCTTACTTTGGTGAAAGGTCCATCGACTGGGTTGTGGTATGGCTGATGTGGGTTTGGAGATGTATTTACGGTGACTACAAAAGGTGTAGGGGTTAGGAGAAAATCAAAAAAATTAGGTTCGGACCCCCATGACTAAGAGCAAACCTCCCGTAGCAATAGAATGGAGAAAGAAAAAGAACAAGAAAGATGGAGAAAAAGAGACAACTATAACGTCGATGAAATGGATGTCAAGATGGAAATGAACAAAATAGAGTGGATTTCAAAAATGTTAAGGGAAAGAATTTAACTAGTGCACCAAATAGGAATGCCAGTGGGTCCTCCCCAAAGAAGGCTTATGCCCTTAATGCCCTAACAAACCCACATTCAAAGAGTCCGTAGGCTCTAGGAATGTCATTTGGAATAAGAGTTAAAGTCTTAACCACAAGAATTTACCAAAAACAAAACAATGCATCCACCAAGATATACATTAATCATACAATCAACAATGAGGTGAACCATGGAGGAAGAATGATGGAAAGAATAGAATGGAATGGAATCTTCAAGAACAAGGTGATGTACAACCCCTTGTGTAGTTAATGATTAATGTGACTTAGTAGATCCCATTCCAAGTCCAGCCTCAAACAAAACACTTCTAGTGACTTCACATTAATTCATTTGGCTAATCCATCCACCTGAAGTAACAAGAATGCATCCTCCAAAGAGCCACCACCATTGCATTGAAACAAAATATGAGAAGATAGGAAGCAAGAAGGGCCTTAGTTAGAGGAAACATGTTTATTTTAGTTCCATAACCAGTGCTTGTAGCTCAAATATTTATTTCGTCTATGGGATGTGCTTTGAATTCCCACTGTATTTTTTTTTTCATTTTTTTGTGTGTTTGTATTTTTTGTGGGAACCACACCATGCAACGACTTATTATTTTTATTTTTATGCACTTAGCTTCCTGATAATTGGATAACATCAAAACGGTAAGAAAACTCAAGAAGAAGAAAAACATCGAAGCACCCAAGAAGAAGTTCCCTTGAAGTCACACCCTTTTCAATCCTTGAGTCCTTCCTTAGTTTGAGAAATGCCCAGTCACCGATTCGTTTATAGTTCTTAGTTAGGAAGGGACTGTACATTTTCAAGCCAAGAAAGACCATAGAAATTGTGGATGTATGGATGAAGTGGATTCATTGCCTATCATATCAAAAGAACCATACCTTAGTATCAACATCATAACTTAAAGGTAAAAACCAAACATTAGCAATCAATGGAAAACAGTTCATACCATCTTTGGAAGACTTATTGAATGACAAACTTAACAAGATGANATTGAATGACAAACTTAACAAGATGGATATCACACACACACAAAAAAAGAACTGAAAAAGTATAATGATGTTGTAAAACAAAAAAAAAAGTTAAAGAAATTTGTAAAACAAAAATGTGCAAAACAAAAATGTCTAAAACAAAAATGTAAAAGAATTGAGGGCCCCAAATGATCAGCATAGGTGGCCATCTCCCCCATGATTGAATGGAAAGGGAGAGATCCGAAATAATGAATGCCTATTTGAATTTCTTAGAAGTGTCCAACTTCTCCCGATTGATGTTTTCAAGTTGAGGGGTGGAAGTTGGTGATGCTCATATTCCAATGTATCTATGCTTTTGTTATGGGTGCAAGTTGTTCCCCCAGTTTGTTCCATCCATGTTGGTGGGCTACTTTCTTGATCAGCTGTCAACCACTGGGTGTTCTCTTATTGTGTGGTTGCTACATACATGCACCGTTGTATCTGTGTTTCTTGGGCACACCAGTTGCATGTAAGAAATGTTGAGAATTCCTCCATGTCATCACCCTCTAAGTCACTGTATGTGATGCATGGAACTTTCTTCTTCTTGATCTTTCCATAAATGTTTACCTTAGAGATTTCCAAGGAAATATTGCGAATTCCTAGGCATGCGTCTATTGTACTCAGCCATGCCCTTCCCATTATAATTCGGAAGTCCCCTTTGTTGCTGTTGACTTCTATCACTAGGAAATCAGTTGGGTATGACCAACCACACATAGTGGTAATGATGTCCTCCACCAATCCCAAGGGAATGGTGATGGACTGGTCAACCAGCTCTAGTTGAATATTTCTCTTCTTGAGTGGAGGCAGGTTCCAGCCTTTATACATTTCTCGTGAGATTAAGTTGACTCTGGAACCTGAGTCAAGAAGAGCCTTATGAGGTTCATTCCTAGCAACTTGGAGATAAATCAGGGGGCTTCCAGGTTCAAAGAATTTCCTGGGAAGGTGGCCTACCTTGATCCAATTGGTAACGGTATGTATTAACAGAACCATATGCATTGAGCTCTGTTGTTGGTTTGAAGGGAGCTCCGAAGCCTTAATTTTTGGAGTGGTCATAGACTCAACCGCTTGTGGTTGTGACAGCTTGTTTGGACTCCTAGTTTTGAAGAAATGTCTTCTCTTCATGCAGTTATCAGAACCAGTAGTGGATTGAAGGTTTACAGCTCTCGTAGCATTACGTTGCTGCAGCTGAGTGGGGAGTTCCCCTTGCATTGTTGGAGTGGGTGGTAGTGGAACTATTGGCGTAAGAGTGGCAAATGGATTCAGAGGATGGTATGCATGTGGTATGTCTTCTATAAGAGAAGGAGTCCTAAAATACTCCTGAACTTGGTAGTGACATTGTGGGGTTGCGTGACCCATAGAGTCACTTGGAGAAACTGGCTGCTGCATGTAGTAGCCATATGGGTCTGGTTGCCGGTAAGGGTATTGTTGTCTAGGCGGTGGCATCCCCCATGACTGTGGGTGTTTCCACTGCTGATGTTGCCCGATAGGTTGTGGCGGAGTTCCACTTGGATAATTTGTTAACGGTTGGTGGAACTGCCTTGGGTTACCTTGGAGATAAGGTAACCTTCGAGGTGCCTGCCATCTGTTAAGTCTTGGGTTAAGTGCATACACCCCGGACTCCTATAGATGTGATATTATTGGGCAACATCCCTTAGGATGGTCATATTAGCAGATCTCACATCCACCATCATTTTCTGTGTCAAAATCCACAACGTTATCAGCGATAGTCATTTTTCCCTTACCCTTGTTACGTGCATGGTCTACATCTCTCCGCTTTTTCTTATCATGGTCACTACTTCGTTCCTCCTTAGACTCCTCTACGATTTTTAGAGCAGTTTTAATTTTGCTATCTAAGGAGCTCCATATTTCATCTACCTTAGCCGATACTTTCATTGTTAGTTTTTGAAGCAACAAGGTTTTTCTATTCACCAACTCTTCGAGTGGTGACTCATCCTCCTCATCATAGAATCTCACTCCCCTCTTTCAGAGGGAAGGGTCGCAATTATATTATTTTGTGCTTTCTCTTTTCTGTAGCTCCTCTTCTTCTTTAGCTACTTGCTCCAAAAATCGATGAATTTCATGGGACCTAAGTTCAAATAATCTCCCTTGGGCATATGTCCCAAGGGTTCTTCTAGTTTCATGTCTTAGCCAATCTACAAGATGGCAGAGTTGATCCTGTTGTGCATAGCCATGGCCCGGGCAACGATGTAGCAATGCATAATATCGACCCATGGTAGCATCCAAGGGTTCATGAGTACCCTACTTCCATCCTTGGATCTACTTATGTAAGTTAGACACTCTGGAGTATGTTTGGGATTTATCGTTGAACAATTCTAGCATTGTACTCCATCTCCTAATGGTTTCCGACTCTCAGGACCAGTACCAACTCTCTGCTTCTTTTATGAGTGTCCTAGGAAAAAAATTTAACTTTTTCCACTCATTTCCAATATTCTACAAGGCACAGGCATCGTGGAATGCCTATAAGTGATTCTGCGGATCAACATTGTATCCCCCTTCAAATCGTGGGATATTGTTCATGTCAACTCTCTTGATCCGGCTATCTTTCTGGTGCCTTGTAGGTATTCTAACAGCCTCCATAATGTCTAACATACTCCAGGTTTCTATTAGGGGTTTGTCATGATCATCTCACTCATGACATCTATGATGCCTATGTGGTTCCCTACTTTCCCTTCTTTCATGCCTTGACTCCCTAGAGTGCCCTCGTCCTCGCTCTCGACTCTCTCATCGAGGTCTCTCATTTTGCTTACCCTTACCCTCACCGTTGTGCTCTTTATGACTACGTCCTGATGTGGAAGGAGAGGGTGAATGATGTGATGAAGGGGAAGAAGAAGGAGAACCATTTCCATGACAATGTTTCTTACCTTCTCTTCAATGATTCCTGCCCTGATTGTGATGACGATCAGAATGCTCACCCTTATCATGTGTTTGTGTCCCCTCATTGAACACTTGGTGTTCGTGGGGATCAGAACCAAGGTTTTGTATTATGGAGTCAAGGTTCTGATGCACCACCTCCTCACTATCATTAGGAGGGGGAACATCATTTTATGGAGAACCTATTGAGATAGGTTCACCACCCCTAATTTCTCTTATGATAGGTGAAGCGTTGTGGGGTCCTTTGCCCTTCAATGATGTGTGACGACTCTCCTACCACAAGTCCCACTGATGTTGTGCTTCTGTGGGATGGTAGTCCCTTATGTCATAATCTTCTACAACGTATTCAGCGTATAGCTACATCATGTTTATTTGTGCAAAAGCACGAAGGAGCATGTTAGGGACTGCCCAATCTAGGGGTAACACTATGTTACCTTGAAAGTCTCACCAACGCAGTTGTTCATCCTAATGGAGGATAAAGGTAAAATTAGTTATATACTAATCGTGATGAGTATACACTACCTAATACTCCTGAGGAACTGGCAGATCTAGGTTACATGTGTTAGAACGTCGACTATCTCTTGTGTGATCCTTAGGTGGTGAAGTGCTTTTGTTCGAAGAAGAAGACATTGTGTCTTATTCAGTGTGCTGATTAACTGTTATATAATATTTTTGTTTAATTAATCCTAAGGGTTTGTTTAAGCTTCCCAACGATGTAGATGATTTCCTATGTTCTACTTAGCGCACAAACAACTTAATCCCTGGCAACAGCACCTATGATGAGTGGCGAGGTACCCCTACACTCAACCATACGAATACAAGCATTACACGCACAATCCAGTCGAACTTCGCAGACTAAGTGCCTACACGCCTTATGGAACACTTAAGGTTAATCGTTCATTGTCTTCCCAAACTTACTTGTATTTGTCACGGTTGTATGGCTAAGTAAGTCTAAGGTATGTGATTTTTATAGTTTTTATGTTTTATCTCCTATGCTAATGGGGTAAAGGGTGAAGAGACTAATTAACTAACTTTAACTACTAACTAAGCCATAATTAACCTAGCATCAGCATCCGTTCCCACTTATCGTTCACACCCTAAACCAATGCAACCTTTGGGCTTACCAAACGCTATTCGTTGCTAGGATTACCAAGCGTAACGCACGTGCTCGAAGCAGTCGTACTGAATGCACTTAACTATGGGAGAAGGGTTGAGAGCGATTTAATTAACTAATAAAGCAATTAAATGATGAACAATAAATAACAATAATTAAAGTCCTATTTACCCTTCCATGCATTACAAGGTTTATCCAACAGTTCATCTTTATTTCCGTACACAAACTTGTGTTCAGGTACAATATTTTCTTGAATAAAGATCCATCCACTCTGGAGCTCCTACTACGGGCACATGGAAATTATTCCATCTCTGGAGAGGTAAAACTTCCAAAGTTTCACTAAGGGCCTAGATCTAGATGCGAAATAAGGGAGAGCTGCTTCTTATTTATAGAAATGACAGCGGACTACAATATTGCATACGCGATATCGCAGAACGACGCAATATCGCGTACGATACATCGCATACACAATATCACAGTGAGGACTCGATATCACGGCCCATGCGATATTGCGTCCCATCACTTGCAAAGAATTTTTAAAATTTATTTAAAAAAAAGGTTAAATACCTAAACTAGTATCACTCTATATAAATGATTCTATCATTAAAGATCATGAGACTATTAATAGTTTTTTAGAAAATTATTTTTCATCTATTTTTTCTTTTGAAGGTTTTAAAAAGGAATCCTTCCAACTCTTTAGTACGCATATTCCTCATCTTATAATAGAAGTGCATTGAAATATTATTGAAGCAAAAATTACAATAAAAGAAATCAAAGTAGTGGTTTTTGGTTTTGCAAATGGCAAAGCTCTAGATTTTGATCGTTTTCCTATTAAATTTTTTTAAGAATCATTGGGACATCATTCGAGATGTTCTCTTTCATGTCTTCTAAAAAGTCATTAAAAAAGTTTCTCTTAGTAAAAATATTAATAAAGGTGTGATTCATCTTCTTCCTAAGAATGGAGTTCTTCAACCTATTGGTAATTGAAGGCCTACTACTCTTCTTAATATTACTTATAAAATTTTACCTAAATGCACTATTTGTTGAATTTAAAAGGTTATTGAAAATATCATTAAACCTAAGCATACTAGTTTTGTTAAAGGTAGATATATCTTAAATAATGTTATTATAGCTTGGGGGCGAATGTAATGGGCTTTTGATACTAACCAAGCTATTACTTTTATTAAGTTAGATTGTGCTAAAGCCTATGATAGAATTAAATTGAATTTTATTATTTCTTGTCTTTACAAACTAGGATTTGGTGATTACTTCATTCATTTTGTTCATATCTTGCTCACTAATCCTAATGTTAAAGTTGCTACTAATTTTGAATTAAGTTACTTCTTTTTTCTTTAACAATCAATTTATCAAGGTTGTCCTCTAACTCTCTATCTTTTTATTATTGTTGCAAAATTTCTTTCACATAATCCACATTATGCTCTATAAAGAAATGTCATTAAAAGAATTTCAATTGATGATCAAGATACATAATTGCGTAATATGCACTTTGCAGATAATTCTTCTTTTATGATCAATAATTTTGTGCAACATATCAATACTCTTTTAGCTAGAGTTGAGGATTATTGTGTGTTTTTTAACTCTTGGATGAATTGGCAAAACTTTGTTGTTTATTATAATGATAATTATATGAGTTGGTTACTCTTGGGCCTTGGAAAATCTTGAGAAAAGATTATGTCTTCAAAATTTTAAGAATATCTTTTTCTTTTAAGCCTAATTTTACTATTTTGTAAAATTATATGGTTAATAAAATTAAAAAGAAGTTTAAAAAATGAAAAGAAGAAAAGCTCATCCTTGTTAGTAAAGTTTTAGTTATTGAGTAAATATTTAAATCAATTCATGTTTATTACTCTAGTTGTTGGGCTCATTTTAAAAATTATTATGATAGAATTGATCATATTATCCGTCAATTTCTTTGGTTTGTTAAGCAACATAAATAAGGTTTTTCTAAAGTTGCTTAGGATATTTGTACTAGTAGCAAAAAATATGGAGAACTTGGCCTCATTAATTATTATAACTAGAGTATTTCTCATGCTACAAAATGGACTAAAAAGTGCATTAATGAAGATAATGTTTGAATACTTCTTTAAAGAAACAAACATATGCAAGGAAAACCTAAGAATGATAACAATTGGTCTTCTAATACCTTTCTTCACTATCTTCTTTTTCTTCAAGCCATTCTATTTTTGATTCTTTAATTCTTAAACAAATTTAGAAGACATGGTGCAAGCTTGGTAAATATTGGAATTACAATTATATTATAGTTTCAAAAGATATGCTTAAGTAAATTAGCCCATGGTGGCTTCCTTTTAATGAAGGAGCTTTGGCTACTAATGCATCTAAATTGTATACCACTTAGAGTAAATTTGACATCACTGAAATTTTTTGTCCACATTTTCATGATAGATTGATTACTTAGAATGAAGCTTCTAAGCTCTATGGTTTAAATATAAAGAGAAAAAATAATTTTTAAAATTTAATTTCTAATCTTGAATATTTATTTAAAGTTAATATTAGTTTGCATCAAACCTTTCTAGATATTTTTTGATAAGATGACAAATTTGTTTTTCCTTTAAATTCAAAAGTTGCTTATGAAAGATTATTATAAAGAATGATTTTATTCATTAAAAATTCAATAAGGCCTAGAAAATGCAATTATCATTGATGAATCACCATTTGTATCAACCGTGATGTCGCATATGTGACGTCAGGGCCTAGATCTGACGTCGGATGTCTGACATCGAGGTATATGCCCTAAGTCTATAAATATTGCGCCTAGGCTCTAGTATACGAAAGTAATTCATTAGTTAATTTTTAATTTTCAAGAAAGGTAGCGAAGCTCTTGTTTTTTCTTCTCCCTACAGTTAGAATATTTTCTAAGTGCCCATAGTACAGTTCTTTGTTCAAACACTGATAACCTAAGTGCAATAGTGTGACGGGAATAAAATGAACTCTTTTGGCAATCCTTGTAGCACTAAGAATAGCTTAGTATTTTATTTATTGTATTTTACTTTCTTTCTCTTTACTTTAATGCATTTCATTAAGCAATATATTTCCAGCAATTAATGAAAATGAGCATGACCACTTTGAGCATTCAGATAGTACTTGGTAACCCAGCAACGCTTAACGTTTGGTAGCCCAGTAGTGCTATATGTGTTCAAGAAAGTGGGGCGGTTACTTGTGTTAGGCTAGCTAGGCGATAGACATTAGTTTCAATCTACCCTACCCTTTATCCTTGTTATAGGCGATTACATCCATAAAACATAAACGATAAAAAGTCATATACGTTAATTACACTTAAACCATATCCTTGAGCCTCACAAGTGTAGTCGGGAAGACAATGAATGTTCTCAACACTGTCTCACTTCCTAGAGGAACTAGTGTATAAGATAGCTATAGGTCCACGAAATTCAACCAAATCGCGTGTAACGCCTTAGTGATTCATATGATGGGGCATAGGGGTACCTCACTGCTCATCATTGATGCCATTGCTAGGACTAGTTTGTTGTTTTTTGTGCTATCTAGGATCTAGTAAAAGTATTTAAATCATTAGAATGAACCTGAGAGTCATATCTTGTGTTACAATTACTACATCAAATTCTCAAAGCACACTATGATTTTTGTTTTGCTAATCGACAATGTCTTCTTCTCACAGGAGTGCTTCTCTGCCCAAGCCTGATAACGCTCATCCATCAAAGCCTCAATAGTATTGAATTACATATACTCATCCTAATGAGTATGTGCCAAACTTCACCTTCATCTTATACTAGGATGAATAGCTGTGATGCCGTGACATGGAGGACAACATTGTGTTGTCACCTAATCATGCTGCTCTTGCAATGCTCTATCAAATGTTTGCATAATGTGGTCTTCAAGACTGCCATGGGGAATATATCATGGAAGATGTCGACAGTAAATATTATTAGCTCATTGAAGCACAACGCATGTAAGATTAGCAACTAGAGTAGCCCTATGAACTTTTGAAGGGAAAAGGACTTAACAATTCTCCATTCCTATTGTACCAACAAGCTAGTGGGGATCTTCCACTCAATGACGCTCCTCTCTCCAACTTTAATGATGAAGCTAAAAACTAGAATTTGCACTCCATGGTTCACAATCCTAATTCTAGTAATAAGGGATCCAACAACAAAGTAGGATCTAAAGAGGCAAGTCAAGACAGGGATGCAAGAAGTATGATCATGATCATGGTCACAATCATTGAAGAGGTAGTAATAGGCACTATGATGGTGCTAGTTCTCCTTCCTCTTCCCCATCATCATCTTCTTCTTCTTTTGGCTCTAACTGTGACCATAGAAGGCAAGATCATGATGAAGGCAATGAAAATGAGCGTAATGACCAACAAGACCACAATAACCAAAGGGATCATTGAGATAGGCAAGATCAAGGATGTAGACATTCAAGAGAAGCACATCACCATGTGTACTAACCTAAATCATCAGTGTAAGGCTGGAAGAAAAACAAACACCGAAAGATCGTCAGGTAGACACAGCTAACCTTGCCTTCACTTAAGGGCAAGCTGGAAAAGGAAACGAAGGCAGAGTGCCTTGGATGATCTACATGCAAATCAACCAAGCACTTCCCCAAGCATAAACTATGGCTTGTGCTGGGGTTATTATAACTAATGTTTTAAAATGTAAACAGTGCGCACGAAATGTAAATAGAAACATATGCAGAACTAGTATTGTAAACAAAACGTAAAACAGAACAAATAAAATAATGGTCAAAAAAATGAACTGTATTGTATTACTTAGAAAATATGTGCACCGGTCAAAGCATAGTTGCATGTATATGGCAAGTCAAGCGCCAAGCCCCGGGGTGATGTGATGTGTTTCAGAAGTGCTTAGATGCTAGGAGTCAAGTGTGCCTGAACGCCCAAGGATTGCTGGTTTGAGTTTCCTAAGTTGTCCACCTTCAAAATTGCCAACGTCTAAAATTTCCAACCCCATTTATGTGAATTAAAAGGGTATTTATACGGCTTGGTTGGGCTCGGGTGTGGAATTCAAGGATGGAATCAACAGCTGGGAGATGAGAGGAAAGCGGATCAAGTGACACGTGTCCAATGGATAACTGTATGTGAGTTGGATGTGTGTGGGTAAGTTATGTTTTGGACCAGGTGCATTGTATCTTACAACGTGCGACAACTCATTCAAGCCAACTCACGCTCATGGCACACACAATTCTAAGCATAAGAGCCTGACAAATGACAAAAGATGAAAATTTACAATGAAATGACAATGTACAACAAGAGAAGTTGACTCTGACTCGCTTGAAACTTCTGGATCTTTGAATTGACTGCTGCAGGATGTCGATTTGAGTGGTTTTGTGGCTGTTTGAGGTGTCTTCACCTCACAAGAACTTCCAACATGAGGTGATTTTGTCACAACGTGGCCTCAGCATGCACATGCTACACTCACGCTGCACTCGCGCTACACTCATGCTGCAGCATGTCCCCAGCATGACCTCAGCATGAGTGACTTGAAAGTGATGCATTTCACTCCAGATTTCTATTTTTAAAGCTTGATTCTTGAGTACAATAGTTTCATGTCTCTATCTGACCCTAAGAGTGATCTGAAATCTAGAATTTGAGCCTAGATGTGCCATGTTTGAAGCCACTTTTGACAGCTCACACTGCAGCGTGAGCTACAGCGTGACCACATCGTGAGCCACAAAAACTAACATTTTGGACTCAAAAACTAAAATTCTGAAGGCTGAAGGCTGAAGTTGTCAACAATGAACTCTGAGGGTGACTTGCTCTTTGGAAATCAAGTCATTTTGACTCATTTTTGAGGCTCTCAGAGTTGGTCACACTGGACTCATGCTACAGCGTGTCCCCAGCATGACCACAGCATGACCTGCAGCATGTGTGTGGAAGCGTGAACAGTTTGTCTCAAAATTTGAATTTCTAAATGCTGAAACCTAGAGTGGATATCAATGGCCCTCGAGGATGGCTTGCACTCTTAGATTTTGACCATTTTTTACTTGGTTTGGAGGCTTCTAGGGTTGGTCACACTGGACTCACGCTGCAGCATGACCATAGCGTGCCCTACAGTGTGAGTGTGAAAATTGCAATTTCCAACATGTGTTGCCCAGGATAAGCCAGCGTGAGTGAGCTTGACTTAGTCAAATGTTTGCCTCCCAAAGGTCAAGAGGGCTTTGAGTTGTTCTCGCTTCAAAGTGTTAGGCCAAAATTAGTGGTGTTTCATTGGCCCCTCTTTGTTGATGTCTGGAGGAATCCACCCGAGAGGCGTTGACAAAGAAGTGTAAAACACCATGAACAACCAAGCACCAAGCATTATCCGTCATCCCTTGGCTAGATGTCATCACACCATGTTCAAAAGTACATGGGATTGGGGAAGTACAATTCAAGATGAAAATGGGATTGGTTGTAACCAGGGGAAATGAGGAGTTGGTCAAGGGTTATGATTGCTGCCGGGATTGTGGGAGAGGAAATTTTCTCACGTGAATGAGCCATATCTTTGGTCCTTGTCAATAGCCAGTGTTTAACAGACTCGAAACCAAGACATAGGAGGTGCGTTCTTTGGAGAAAACAGGACTCTTATAGAGTGTTTACAGGGCCCATTGTAAACAGCTAAAGCCACACGATGATGTGCAACATGATCTCTTCTAGATATGAGTGTAACTATTTTTCAAGAAAATTGCCTTCTCGCCTGGGGCTTGTATGAGAATAGCCAATAGTCTTTGGTTTATGATGTCCATAGGGTAATGAAGACCTTTTCTATGCATTTTTCTCCTTGACCTTTTTATTCTTTTTCTTTTTGTTTATTTCTTCTTTTCTTTTTGTTTTTGTTTTCTTTTATTTTTATTTTCTTGTTCTTTTTGGTCTTTTTGAAAGAGCTTACTTTTAGTGTTGTGCTCGTATTCGAGCATTTGCATTTTGTATCATGCATTGTGTACTATGTTTTGCGTTGCAACTGCTTAGGGAGTCATAATGTGCAACAGTGTACCAAGGGTTTTGGGATGTCCATCAAGGGAGGTGTAATTAAATAGGGTAAGGGGAACATGATGGGGAATAGGGAATGTATCAGGAGTCAGGAATGTACTTATGAGTGGATTGATTAACCCAGTTACGTGCATCAAGAAGAATGTGATACCTTGTCATCATGATGAAGTGCATCTGTACTGTCCTAAATCGTCAGTGTAAGGCTGGAAGGGAAACAAACACCAAGAGATCGTTGGGCAGCCACAGCTGACCCTGCTTTCGCC
>MNCI01021292.1:303176-318992 GCA_015680685.1 Gnetum montanum | reverse complement strand
TCGCTTGAGGGCTTGTATTTCTAATTTGTATTTTTTTTATGGGCTTGAATGACCCACAAATTGTAGAATACATTGAACCTGGTCAAAGAAAACCCTATCCAAACCCTAGCCCAACCCTATAAATACCCCATCAATTGACACAAATTGGGAAAGAGGCAAGAGAAGCAAAGCAAAAGCAGCAAGAGAGAAGGGAGAGGAAGAGGCAAAGATTGGAGAGATTGGAAATTCTGAAGGAGGACAGAACTTGCNCATTTTACAGATTTCTTGAAAAAGAAAATCAAGAAGGATTAACACCGCCTCGCTTGTCTAGCATCCAGCGTGACTTGCAGTGTGACTTGTAGTGTGACCTCCAAAACTTGCAATTTTGGGCTGAAATCTGAAAGGCTGGGACCATAGTTATCAATAGTTGACCTTGAGGATGACTTACACCCTTAAAATCAAGTCATTTTGACTCAGTTTTGGGGCTTTAAAAATTGGTGACACTGATCCTTACGTTGTGCAACGTCTGAAAAAATAACCCCAGCGTCACCAAGTTAAAATGGCATATTTGAGATCCAAATCTTGATTTTTTGGAGGCTTGGAGCTACTAGGGACCTTGGTGAAGGTCATGGGGGGTCCTTGTGCTTGATTTTGGCCCATTTTGACCCAATTCTGAGGCTCCAAAAGTTGGTGACACTGATCCTTACGCTGTGCAACGTCTGTGGGCCCCAGGGGGACCTTGCCTATTGAATCATGGACCATCGGGGCCTGTTTTGGAGGCCTCCAAGTTTGGTCATGCTGTACTCATGTTGGGCAGCAGCATGACTTAGCTTGATTCTTGTATGAAAGTGCTAGGCCAAAATTAGTGGTGTTTCAGCATCTATGCACGAATGCCTCAGGTGTGTCATCTTGCAAACACAACTCCAAGAAGACAAGAAAAACACAAATGAATGGATTAACTAAGCACTTTAAACAAGGAGATGGAGCCACTGCATGCAATTTTCAAAGCTGACAGAATCATGAACAACACCAACCTCATCAAGGCCCATGAGACAAATTATGTAGCAAGTCATCGTGGAACATGAACAACCAATTACAGCAACACTTCTTTTCAAGCTTTGCCTGGTCGTCAATGATGTTGTCAGTTTATAGTCTTAGCAGACTATTGCAGGTTCGTTTCATGTCATAACCCTTTGGATAGTGCTAGTTTAGCGTCGTAGCAGACAGTGCATTGCTAGTTTATAGTCATGGTGAACTATGAAGAGGAAAACTAGTTTATAGACTTAATGGACTTAAGATGCTAGTTTCACATCATGGAGGACAGATGTGGCAGTTTAGTGTCATACCGGATAGAGCTCTATGGTGCCATTTTACTGTCATGACTCCAAGACATTCTATGGTGCCAATTTTCAAGTTATAGCCCTAGGACTGTTCTGTAGTATTAGTTTTAAGTCATGATTCTGTGGTATTAGTTTTAAGTCATGATGCCAGGATTGTTCTGTGGTATCAATTTTAAGTCATGATGCCAAGATTGTTTTGTGGTATCAGTTTTAAGTCATGATGCCAAGACTGTTTTGTGGTATCAATTTTAAGTCATGATGCTAGGACTTTTCTGTGGTATCAGTTTTAAGTCATGATGCCAGGACTTGTCTGTGGTATCATTTTTAAGTCATGATGCCAGGACTTTCTGTGGTATCAATTTTAAGTCATGATGCCAGGACTTTCTATGCCAGTTTATAGTCATAGCGAACTAGTGCTTACCTTGCTTGTCTAAAGTGTGATGCTGCGTGCATGGTCATGCTGCGTGCTTGTAAGATCCTGCAAAAATCAACTAGAAGGAAAACAACATTAAGCAACACCTGTTGTAAATAGAGTTAAAATGTATGAATGAAAGAAAAGCAATGCAAAAAAGTGATAGTTTTAGGCCATTCTGGGCCATAAGCTAGTTTAAGGCCTTTTGGGCCATATGTTTTTGTAGTTTTATGTTTTAGTGGGCATGCAAGGCTTAGGATCCTCTGGGAAGCTATTGGCTTCAACCACTCGTTCGGGTGTGTTAGCCTTAGGCGTTGTGTTGGTTATCGTAGGTGTACCACTAAGAATCTCTTCTTCCAAAATTTGCGCCATGTCTATGTTGTGGATGGTTGAAGAGGGAGCATCATCACCATGGATGATAACTTGACCACCTTCGTATGGAAAGTGGATTTCTTGGTGGATGGGAGAGGAGATGGCCCTTAGTTGGGCTAGCCAAGGCCTGCCTAGAATTATGTTGAAACCTGGCATCTCGTCTATCACAATGAAATCTGCACTAGTGGGGAATTGCTCTCCTACCACAAAGGCTAAGTTGATTGTACCCCTGACTATGAGACATGATCCATTAAAGGATTTTAGACACGTGGTTTTGGTTGGCCTGATTTCATCTGCCAAGCCTAGCTTGTCAATGATAGAGTACAAGACTACATTTGTTGCTACACCATCATCAACATGTACTCGGTGGATGGTACACTGTCCAACACGAATGCTAATGGATAATGGAGCTGTAGTAACCTCCCCTCGTGTGGGGTTGACTTTCATTGCATCATCGCGAAATGCTAATTTTGTTGAACCTGATTCTTATGGTGTAGGGGGTACGATTGTTGCACAAATGGATGCCTCATTTGCAAGGATGTTTTCCATAACAGGAATGGAGGCCAAGACCTGGGCCAATGCTTGGTAGTGAGCACATGAGGTCATGACCAAGTTGTACTAGCTAAATGTTGTGTTCTTTTGCTTGAGTGTTTGTTTTACCTGGGTTAGTGCATTTACAAAGTCCTTGTCATTAGTCGTTGTGTTGGCTTTGACTTCCTCCATGTGGCTTGAGAGACAGGTCTCTTGTGAAGGGGACTTGGGCTTGGTTTGCTTGGCTTGCTTGGGGGTAGGGGCCCTAGTGTTTAGTTGTTGTTTGCTGGTTGTGGCCTTTGCTTTGGCCATGGGGTTTATGAGGTGTTCATTTGTCCTCTTGCATTGCCATTTGGTGGGCCTACCCTGGTTGCTAGTGGGATTAACCCTTGAAGGAGGAGGGATTGAGATGTTGCCCACTATTGGGCTTTGGGTAGGTGAGGAGCCATCACATTGTGGCACTCTTATGGTAAAGGGTGGCTTAATAGTTGTTTTAGGAGTTGTTGTGTGAACAACTTGTTATGGCACCTTGATGACGAAAGGTTGCTTAACGGTTGTTGTTGCATCATGCTAGTTTAACAGCTTAGTGGACGAGTCATGCCAATTTAATGTCTTAGTGGATGATCGCTGTGAAGCCATGACTACAAAGGGTGTTTTGGGTGCCCGAGGTGGCACTTTGATAATAAAGGAGGGCCTCTTGCTTGTGGAGGCTAAGGGGGCCCTTGCCTTGTTAGGAGGCAGGCAGATCACAAAAGGTTGTTGCATAGGTTTGGGCTTGCTACCTATGCTAATTGAGTTTATGACATAGGAGGCATCGTCTATGTTGGATTAACTTGCTGTGTCAATCACCAATTGGCCTTGTTCTATCATTCCCTATAGGTCATCTTACAAGGCATGACAATTGTCTATACTGTGACTAGCCATTTGATGGTAATGATAGTATTGGTCCAATTTAAAATGTTGTGGGACCGAGGGCTCATTTGGTACCACCAAGGTGGGGTTCCTTAGTAGTTTGTAGTACCTATCATGTTTTCGACGGGTAATCACTGACACGTGTTTGTGTTGGATTTTCTCAGCTTTCAAGAGTTGCTCCAATAGTTGAGAGGGTTGCATTAGTAATGGTGTGTACTTTGAGCGGTCCTTGCCCTAAAAGTTGGGCCTTGGGGTGGCCCCTGCCAATGTAGGTGAGTTGGCGCCAAAGTTCATAGCTTCATCAATTGGGGCTTTGGGTTGCTTAGTTGTTGGGCCCCAGTTGCTTGCTTTCGTGCTTGCGGCCACCATTGCCACTATTGTGTTTTGCTTGTGAGTGTGTTGGTTTCTGTAGGCCACATAAGCTAGGTCATTGCTTGATTGTGTCACCTCTTCTATGTTCTTGATTTGTGCGAATGCTTGACACAAAGTACGAGCATTTAAATAATAGAGTTTTGACTTAATGATGTCATTTATAGTGGCCTTAAAAATGGTGAGCAAGTATGTCTCAGGTATGGGCTCGTGAAGTTCATTCAAGGCTGCACTCCATCTTGGGATGAATTTTTGCACTGGCTCTAAAGGCGCTTGTTTAATTTGAATTAAGCTATCCAATGTGGATTCAGGCTTTGGATTATATTTAAAATAGGTGACAAACTAATGTAGCAAATCTTCCAAAGAGGATATCAAGTTACGGGGTAAGGCTCAATACTAGTCTAAGGCTTTTCCCCTTAAGGACATGGCAAAAACACATAGAATTCCATGAGGCTAGGCTTGAAGCACTAGACATTCTAGTTGAAATGTCACCAGGTGAGTGTTTGAATCCCCCTCTCCATTGTACTTTGTTAGTTGAGGTAGTGGGATTTCCTTTGGCAAGGTTAATGGTGGAACTAAAGGCTGGATTGGATCATCTTGGAAGAAGTCCAACACTTTGATTTCCTCAGTGTTTGCAGTTTTAAGGCACTTTACCTCTTTAGTTAACATGTGCATCATTTTATTCATGTCTACCCACTCTTGCGCGATAGGCATACCGATGGGTTGAATGGATTGTGGTTGATAGTAATTCGATTGTTGCATGGTTTGCGAAAAGGGATATTGTTGGATTGTCGGTTGTTGTGTTGGAGCAACATTCAGAGATGGGATTGTAGGGTGTGGTATGTTGTAATAAGTTGGTTAGTGTTGCTGGATAGCTAGTGGAACCCATTGCCCAGCCACAAGTTGTGGGGTGACACCCTGAACATGTTGTGCTGAAATAGTTAGAGGTGTCCCATGGGTTCGTACTTGTGGTATGTAATGGGTGGACGTGGAAGCTGGTACTTCTTGTCAAGAAGATGGGCCTCAAGTATATGCGGATGAAGGAGGATGCATAGTTCCTTCTAAGAAAGGTTGGAATAATGGGTTTGTATAGGCGTGAGGACTGACAGTATGGTACGAATCCCCATGTTTAGATTGGGCTGCAAAGTCATCTTCCTCATCTCCACTCTAAGGCTCTATCAGAGGTGGTTATAAGGCTTGACATCTAACCATGAGAAGCTGAGATATGAGTCGATGATGGAACTCAGAAAGTGGGATTATGTCAAATGCTGAGGGAATGAACTCATGGCCTTCCTTGTAGATGAACTCATAGTTTCGTTTTGCCTCTCTTTCCACGCAATCAATAGGAAAGTGGGCTTGAATTTTTACACAAATGAAGTTATATTGTTCTGGTATGAGGATGTGAGAAGATTCCATGACAACGTGTACAAGCTGACAACACGCAAAATGTGCAGCGTGACTAACCTACAACATGTGCAACGTGACTAGCCTGCAGCATGTGTCGCGTGACTAAATTGTAGCGTGCGTAGCGTGACTAGCCAACAGCATGTGCAACGTGACTAGCCTGCAGCGTGTACAGCATGACTAACCTACAGCGTGTGCAACGTGACTAGCCTATAGCATGACTAACCCGTAGTGTGTGCAGCGTTACTAGCCTATAGTGTGTGTAGCATGACTAACCTGCAGCGTGTGTAGCGTGAGTGACTGAGCTTGTCAACATGAGCAAGCTGTGTAGCGTGAGTAGTTGGCATAGTGTGAGCAAGCTTAGCATGTGTGATAGGGTTCAGCATGAGTAAGGCAAGTTGGGCTTTAGTTTCAGCACTTGATATGTGTAGTGTTTAACAGATAATGTGATCAATGTTTCGACAAGGCTGTAAACAAGTTCGGGCCCTCCTTCTAGCATCAATTTACTGTACTGACCTAAATCGTCGATGTAAGGTTGGAAGGAAAAACAAACATCAAAAGATCGTCAGGCAGACATAGCTGACCTTGCCTTCACTTGAGGGCAAGCTGGAAAAGGAAACAAAGGCAAAGTGCCTTGGATGGTATGCACACAAATCAACCAAGGACTTCCTTAAGTGTAAACTATGGCTTGCGCTGGGGTTATCGTAACTAATGTTTTAAAATGTAAACAGTGTGCACGAAATGTAAACAGAAACGTATGCAAAACTGGTATTGTAAACAGAACCTAAACAGAATATAAAATAGGACAAACAAAATAATGGCTGGCAAAATGAACTGTATTGTATTGCTTAGAAAAGATGTGCACCGGTCAAAGCGTAGTTGCATGTAGATGGCAAGTCAAGTATGCCTGAACGCCCAAGGATTGTTGTTCTAAGTTTCCTAAGCTGTCCACCTTCAAAATTGCCAACATCCAAAATTGCCAACCCCATTTATGTGAATTGAAAGGGTATTTATAGGGCTGGGCTGGGCTCGGGTGTGGAATTCAAGGATGGAATCAATGGCTAGGAGATGAGAGGAAAGCGGATCAAGTGACACGTGTCCAATGGATAACTGTATGTGAGTTGGACGTGTGTGGGTAAGCTATGTTTTGGACCAAGTGCATTGTATCTTACAACATTCGACAACTCATTCAAGCCAGCTCACGCTCATGGCACACACAATTCTAAGTGTAAGAGCCTGACAAATGACAAAAGATGAAAATTTACAATGAAATGACAATGTACAACAAGAGAAATTAACTCTGACTCGCTTAAAACTTCTGGATCTTTGAATTGACTACTGCAGGATGTCGATTTGAGTGGTTCTGTGGCTGTTTGAGGTGTCTTCACCTCACAAGAACTTCCAACATGAGGTGATTTTGTCACAACGTGGCCTCAGCATGCACATGCTACACTCACGCTGCACTCATGCTACACTCATGCTGCAGCATGTCCCCAGTGTGACCTTAGCATGAGTGACTTGAAAGTGATGCATTTCACTCCAGATTTTGATTTTTGAAGCCTGATTCTTGAGTACAACAGTTTCCTGTCTATGTCTGACCCTAAGAGTGATCTGAAATCTAGAATTTGAGCCTAGATGTGCCTTGTTTGAACCCACTTTTGGTAGCTCGCACTGCACTCACGCTACAGCGTGACCACATCGTGAGCCACAAAAACTATCATTTTGGACTGAAAAACTAAAATTCTAAAGGCTGAAGGCTGAAGTTGTCAATAATGAACTCTGAGGGTGACTTGCTCTTTGGCAATCAAGTCATTTTGACTTAGTTTTGAGGCTCTCAGAGTTGGTCCTGCTAGACTCACACTACAACGTGTCCCTAGCGTGCCCACAATGTGACCTATAGTGTATGTGTGGAAGTGTGAATAGTTTGTCTCCAAATTTGAATTTGTGAATGCTAAAACCTAGAGTGGATATTAGTGGCCCTCGGGGATGGCTTGCACTCTTAGATTTTGACCATTTTTTACTTGGTTTGGAGGCTTCTAGGGTTGGTCAAGCTAGACTCATGCTACAGCGTGACCACAGCGTGCCCTACAGCGTGTGTGTGAAAATTACAATTTCCAGCATGTGTTGCCCAAGATAAGCCAACGTGAGTGAGCTTGACTTAGTTAAATTTTTTCCTCCCAAAGGTCAAGAGGGCTTTGAGTTGTTCTCGCTTCGAAGTGTTAGGCCGAAATTAGTGGTGTTTCACCATGAACGAAGGGGTAGTAAAGGGCATCATAGGCACCATGATCAAAGCCTCAATGAGCCTCTATTTGCTACCTAAAGTATGCTTAACATCACAGAGGTAGTCAAAATTCCAACAAGGCATATGAGAGATAGTCAGATCAAACAATTAGACATGAGCAATATTCCTTGATTTGAAGGGGGATATAACTCTGATCTGGAGAATCATCTTCAAGATTTCTAAGATGCATGTGCCTTGAAAAACATAGAGAATGAATGACAGAAACTAAAGTTGTTTCCTAGGACACTCATCAAAGAAGTAAAAAACTGGTACTGGTCCTTAGAACCAGAATCTATCAGACAATGGAGTACCATGCTTAAGATGTTTAATGATAAATATCAAATGTAATCCCAAGTGTCCAACTTAAGGAAGCAAATTCAAGAGTAGAAACAAAGAGCACATGAACCCTTGGATGCTACCATTGGTTGATACTATGCCTTGATGCACAAATGCCCTAGGCATGGTTTTTCTTAATTAGCTCAACTCCACCACATTGTAGATGAGCTTCATAATCAAATGAGGAAAACCCTTGGTGTCTATGCCTAGGGGCACTTGTCAGAACTAACTACCCATCAGGTACAAAGGTTAATAGAGCAGGTCACCAAAGAGGAGGGTGAACTTAGAAAAAGAAAAAGTGCAGAGGAGTACAACTATGATCCTTCCATCCGCAAGCAGAAGGTTCAATTTTGTGACAACGAGGATAAATCTATATTTAATGAGGGGATGCATAAAAAAGCCTTACCACTTCAAAAATTTCATTCTAAACTTATGACCAAGGTTGATTAGTTAAAAGACTCCATGAATAGTAGATTTCAAGCTGTCCTCAAAATTGCTAAAGAGTCAAAAGAACAAGGTAGTGATCGTGAGTGCAAGAGATGCAAAGAAGCTAAATGTGCATATTACAAAGGTAAGGGAAAAATTACTGCAATAGAAGAGGTTACAGATAGTAAATTAGATGATGATCATGGATGTGATGTTTGCCAATATGAACATCCCAAGGGATGTTTCCCCATTGTGTCACATCTTTAGGGGTCTAGGGTGTATGCCTTACATCCATGACTTACACAAAGGCAAACATCTAGAAGGTTACCTTATCCTCAAGGTAATCTTTAGCAGTTTTACCAACAACAACTGTATTATCCAAGTGGAGCTCCACTGCAATCATACGAATAGAACCAACAATGGTAGTAAACACAATCATGGGCACTTGCACGACTAAGGCAATAATACCCTTACTAGTAACCTGATCCATATGGTTATCATGTTCAGCAACCCATGTCTCCATGTGACTCTTCCAGTCATGTTTTTCAGTTATAGCCTTACTAGCACCCTTCTAGCTATTATTGAACTCCATCTTCGCATGAAAAAAGGGATGTTTTCCCCTATCCTTATACTTCTTCTATCCTTGCATATACTCCTTCTCCAGTTGCACAGCTACCACCTACTCCACCAATACAAGGTGAACTACCCACTCAACGGCAATAACGCAATGCTACGAGGGCTATTAATTTGCAACCGAATCATTAAGTAGATGGGTTAAATGCCTGATCAAAGAAAAGACCTTTCTTTTAACCCTATAGTCCACCTAAGCCTTCACTTACACCCGTGGTTGACAATCCTACTCCTACCTCTTCCTCTATATCCAATTCCTTCAGGTCTCCTTCAAACCAAACTCTACCAAGGGTCCATATTGTAATGCTTACTCACACCATGTCTAATTGGATCTGTGTAGGAAACCTTCCCAAGAAATTAGCTGATCTTGTCAATCCTTTAATTTATTTGCAAATTGTTAGGAATGAACCATGCAAGGCTCTTCTTGATTTAGGTTCTGGTGTTAATTTGATTTCTCATGAGGTGTACACTACCTGGAACTTGCCTTCTCTTAAGAAGAGCAACATCAAATTATAATTGGTAGACCAATCCATCACTATTCCATTGAGACTAGTAGAAGACATTGTGACCACTATCCATGGATGGTCTTATCCTACCAACTTCTTGGTAATTAAAGTAGAGAACTGCAAAGGGGACTTCCCAATCATCATCGGAAGAGCATGGTTGAGCACCATAGAGACAAGAATGGGCATCAGAGATCTTTCTCTAGAAAAATCTAAAGAAAATGCATTTGGAAAGATAGAGAAGAAGAGATTTCCATGCATCACGTACAATGATAGTAGGTGTAATTGTGTGCAGAAACTTTGGGCTATCAAGTAAGCATCCATCTCTACATGCAAACAGTGTGCACCAAAAATAGAAATTCAAAAGTGTCTATATGTAGTAGCCACAAAATAGGAGGACACCCAGTGGCTAACCACTAATTGAAAAAGTAGCATACTTTGCATGGAACCAGCTAAGAGCCTGACATGTGAATATGTCATGAGCATGGATAAACTTGAACAAGTTCATCACCAACTCTCTGATGATACAAACAATGATACCTATTGGGGAGAGTTGGAAATTCCTAAGAACTTCAAGTAATAGCCCCTTGAACTAAAAATGCTACCACCTAGAATGGAATATGTATTTTTGAAAAATAAGAAGTTGATTATAATTAATGCTAGACTTTCTCTAGAACAGAAGGAGATGTTACTGAAGTTAGTTGAAAGATGGTCAGTAGATTTTGCTTGGTCATATCCCGAACTCACAGGGATTGATCCTAGGATATGCTAGCATCTCATTTACACCAACCCAGCCATGAAGCCAAAATGATAGCCATAGAGACAGTTGAACCCAAAATTGAAGCAAATCATCAAGGAGGAAATTGAACAACTCCTCAAGGCAAGGTTCATTTATCCCATTGCAGATAGCAAGTGGATTAGTCCACTTATAATTATACCAAAGAAATGTGATAAGTGGTGGGTCTGCATTGATTTCAGGATACTAAATATGGCAACATTCAAGGATCATTTTCCATTGTCATTTGTTGACTAGGTGCTCGACATAATATCAAGGCATTGCTACTACAGCTTCCTAGATGGTTATAATGGCTATAACCAAATTCAAATTGCACCAGAGGACCAAGAAAAGACAATGTTCACAATTCCTTAGGGAACTTTTACATATTGTAAGATGTCGTTTGGTCTATGTAATGCCCCTACCACATTTCAATGCTTGGTCTTGAGCATCTTTCAACAATAGATCAGTAGTGGTGTAGAAGTCTTCATGAATGACTTCTCCACCTATGGAGCTACATTTGAGCAAGCCCTGGACTTCCTTGAGCAAGTGCTAAAATGATATGTTGAAACTAAGTTGTGGCTCAATTGGCAAAAAAGTCACCTCATGGTCCAGGAGGACATTGTATTAGGACACAAAATATCACAAGTAGGAATTGAGGTGGACCCTAAAAAAATGAGGATCATCTAAGGAATAACCCATCATTCAAAAATAGTTAAAGATGTTCAGTCATTCCTTGGACACACTAGCTACTACTAGCGATTCATAAATAATTTCTCTAAAATTGCAAAACCGTTGGTTAAACTAACCAAGAAAGATGCTCCTTTTGTCTAGACCTTGGAATGTGAAAAAGCATTCCATCAACTAAAAGAATAACTTGTGGAAACTCCAATTCTACAAGCACTTGACTAGTCCATACCATTTCATATCATGATAGATGCATCGAATTATGCTTTGGAAGTCGTGCTAACATATTTAGATGACAAGAAACATCCATACTACATCCACTATGCCAGTCGAAGCATTATGGGTGCACAAGTGAACTACACCACTACAGAAAAAGAATTGATGATGATGGTGTTTGCTCAAGAGAAGTTTAGGCACTATGTGCACAAGGTGTTTGTGCACATAGACCATAATTCCATCCATTTCCTAATGAACAAGCCAACGGTGAGCCCTCGTGTCATATGACGGCTGGTGATCTTGTAGGAGTTCAATCTTATAATGGTATATCAAAAGGACATTGAGAATGTGGCCATTAATTACTTTTCTTAGTTGCGATAAGATGAAAAAGAGGAAGAAAGCCCATTATCCAATACGTTTCTTGATGAACTCCTCTTTGCTGGAGCAATAATTAAACAAATGCCCAATGTGCCAAAATGGTATCATAACATTTTGATCTATCTTCTCACTTAGGAGACACCATAAGGGTTGGACCACTAGAGGAAGCAACAATTTCTTCACCAAGTAAAGCACTTCATGGAGATCAACAGACACCTCTACAAGTTGTGTGCCAATGGCCTAGTTCATTAGTGTGTCCCTGATGCTAATCAACTACGTGTGATCCAAGACACTCATGAAGGTCCTTGTGGAGGACACTATGCTGGGAGATGCATGACCATTAAAATCTTGATGGCAGGATACTCTTGGCCAACACTCTTCAAGGATGCTCATCATTTCATCTGCTCTTGTGAACGATGCCAACAAGATGGTGGAATGACTACTTGAATGGAGGAACCTCAACAATGAATTTAACCTTTAGAACCATTCGACATTTGGGGCATTAATTTCATGGGTTCCATCACATCCATGTCAAATGAAAAGGTGTACATGATAGTCACTATTGACTATTGTACGAAATGGATAGAAGTAGCAGTCATCATTGACTATACATCTTCTACTACTGCTTGGTTTGTACAACAAAACATTGTAAACAAGTTTGGTATGCCACATGCATTAATTTTTGACAATGAAACTCATTTTACATGAACTACTTTTCAGAAGCTTATGCAATGCTTGGGGGTTGAACACAAACTCATAACACCTTACCATCCCTAAGCTAATGGTTATGTTGAGGTTATGAATAGAGAAATCACAAGAATACTAATAAGAACTGTTAGCAAATATATGAAGGACTAGAGCACAAAACTCAATGATGCCCTTTGGGCCTATCGCTCAACTTGGAAACTTTCTATAGGTTACTCTACTTAGGAGCTTGTGTATGGAAAACTACCAAAACTTCCTATTCAATCTAAACTCCATACACTTTTAATAGCTTGTGACCTTAAACTTGACTTAAGTCTAGCCTAAAAAGAAACACTAATGAATCTCAACCTACTAGATGAAAATTGATTAGTGGTCTTATCATATAATGAGTTGCACAAGACTGATAACAAAAAGCATCATGACCTAAAAATTAGAAAAGTTAAATTTCAACCAGGAGATAAGGTTCTCTATTGGAACCCCACATGCGTACCTTGACAAACTAAGTTCCAGACATTGTGGGAAGGACCTTATATCATTTATAAAACTTTTCCTTCAGAGGCCATGATGATCTATAAACTTGAGAGGCCAAACAAGAAATAGTTGATCAACATTCAACAAATTAAACCTTTCCATGAGCATACACGAGCTAACACAACAAGCACCTCATCTTATGGACAACCACACTTCATATTTTGGATCTCCTCCTCTCAATGTAGTTATGGGGAAGATGGCCAACCATGCTAGCCATTTAAGCAGCTCCTCAATTTTTTTTCAATTTTTTTGTTTTACACATTTTTCAATTTACAACTTTTTGTTTTACATGTTCTTTGTTTTACATCTTTTTCTTTTTATGTTATTACTCTTTTGAAATTTTTTGTTTTACACCATCGTTAGCACATTTGATATTTTCTGAATAATTTGCACTTTTTTCTATATTTTCTTTTATTTGGCATGATTTTCTAACTTTTTGTTAATAATTGCCAAGTACACTGGTAATGCGTTACTTGATGGTGGTATGTACTATTTTTGTTATTTGATTGTTGGTGTCTAGTTTCTAGCTTTGAATTTCATTATGGACAATTAGAAAATGGTTTCTTTTTCATGTAATAGGTAGTGAGTCCACAACATCCACCCATCCACACACTCTATGGTTTTCATTGTTTTGGAAACGTGTAGTTCTTTTTTCACTAATAAAACTTTGATAAATTTGTGACTTTGGTAGTTTTCAAAATTCGGAAGGATTCAAAGGTTTGAATAGGGTGTGGCTTTAAGGGGATTCAGTATTCTTTGTACTTTTCTATTTGCTTGGGTGCATGTGTGTTTCCATGAATTTCTTATCGTTCCATGCTAATCAATAAAGGAAGTTGAATAAGTCCTTGCATGGTGTGGTTCTCATAAAAAAAACACAATGGAAATTCAAAGCACACCCCTTAGACAAAATAAATGGGCTACAAGCATTGGTTATGGGACTCATCTCCTCTAACTAAGGCCCTTCCTCACTTCCTACGTCTTCTCTAATTTGGAATGATGGTTGTTTTGTGGGAGCACTCTTGGGTCTCAAGGGATGGATTAGTCTTAGAATGTCGATGCGAAGTTACTAAAAGTGGCTAGTTTTGGTCTGGACTAAGGATGGATCTTATCAAGTTATTTAACCACAAAATCCACAAGGGACTTCATATGACCATAACTAGGAACTCCATTCCACTCTCCCTGTCATCCATCTATGCTTTCCATGTTCCACCTCACTGCTAGTTTCATGTTTTGGTTTGATGTCCTAGTTTGATGTGTCGGAATTTTTCATTAGTTACTTCCAGATTTTTGTACTTAACCTTCTGTAACCATTACTCTTCATGGAGCCCATGGACTCTTTGGTTTGAAGTTATGCAAGGGCATAAAAGGCCTGTGCCTACTTTGGGGAGGACCCACTTGCATATCTTTTGGTTGGGTTAGTTAAGTTATTTACCCTTAGACATTTTTACAATCAAATTATTTCTATTTATCCTATCAATGACATCCAATTGTACACATCTTCACAACAGTTTTTAGTGAATTCTTCTTTTCATTGTTGTGAATTCTTATACCCTCTTCAAATATTTTCTTGTATTGAATTTTTTTGAATTTAATAGACTACTTAATTTAATTAACCTTGTATGTCAGCCTTCCCAGTAACACTACTCAAAGAAACCAAGCTACCACAATCACAACTTAGCCAATTGTAACCACTGACGAGACAAGGCATTTAATTATTATGTGTTACACATTGCATACTAATTCATGATCTTATTGTGATTATAGTGGTGATGAGTGGTGGGGTACCCCTACACTCAACCATATGAAATGAGCATAGCACACGCGATCCGGTCAAACTCCGCAGACTAAATGCCTAAACGCCGCAAGGAACACTTGGGGTTAATTAATCGTTGTCTTCCTAGACTTACTTGTTGTTGTCACGGTGTATGGTTAAGTAAGTCCGAGGTATATGATTTTTTTTGGTCTTTTTTGGTTTATCTCCTATGCTAAAGGATGAAGGGTTGAGAGACTAAAACTAACTCTAACTACAGTGCTAAGTCCTAGCATCAGCATCCGTTCCCACTTACCGTACACACCCTGAACTGTGCAACTGNGCGATATCGCAAGGGATGCGATATCGCGGCTTGTGCATATCGCGTCTCATCATACCCCCATGACTCAATGAAAACTCATCCTTGAGTTCCTTACAATGATATCAGGAAGATATGGAATTATTAAGGGGAATGGAACTAACAGGATGACATGTGAACGGATCATTATTACAAGACTTGACAAAACTGGTGTTCATGACAACAAGGGTGAACACCTTATTATAATGACATCAGGCCTTTGTTGGTAGCTTGAGAGAAAGAGAAAGAGAGAGACAGAAAGAAGTGTTGCTGCTGCCAATGCCAAGATTGCGCCTTCGTTGTCCATCTACAAGCCCGCCATCAATCTTGCTCCTTGCATAGCTGCTTCAGCGTTGCTCCATTCCAAGTGTTTTGCTCCAGCTCCAGATCCAATTCGTTGTTTGCATGATCACCATCTACACACATAACACAATCGTATATTAGCAAGGGTAAATGAATCATTAAGTAAATAATACCTTGCTTCAGTGTACATCCGTTGGCTAGGTTGTGGTATGGTTGATATGGACCTGGGAAGATGTAGATGATGACTACCGAAGGTGTAGGGGTTAGGAAGAGAAACTAAAAAATTCGGGGCTTAGGAGAAAATTGAAAAAAGTAGGCCTGGTACCCCCATGACTAATCGCGAACCTCCGGTAGCATTAGAATGAAGAAGGGAAAGGAGTAAGAAAGATAGATAAAAAGGAACAATGGAAAACAACAGTGAAGTGAATGTCAAGATGGGAATGAACAAAATAATAATTAATTGCAAAATGTTAGGGAAAAGAAGTTAACTAATGCTCCAAATAGGAATGTCAGTGGGTCCTCCCCAAAGCAGGCTCATGCCCTTAATGCCCTGACAAACCCACATTCAAAGAGTCCGTAAACTCTAGGAATGTCATTTGGAACAAGAGTTAAAGTCTT
>MNCI01021292.1:286982-298249 GCA_015680685.1 Gnetum montanum | reverse complement strand
AAGCAGCCGATTCCTTGACTAGCCATACACATCCGTAGATGTTCGTAATCAAGTCGTACCTATCCCACGTTCTAGGAGATAAGGGTGAGAGAATCTAATCACGATGAGTAGCCGATTCCTTGGCTAGCCATACACATTCGTTAATGCTTGTAACCAAGTTGTACTCATGCCGCATTACTAGGAAAGCAATAAATAACATTAAATAAACCTATCCATGTGTTGCAAGGTTTATCCACAAAGCTCATCTTTATTGTTGTACACAACTTGCGTTCAGGTACAAAGCTACTCAAATAAAGAACCGTTCACTTGGGGGACTCCTACTGTGAGCACATGGAAAATATTCTATCTTTGGGGTGATCAATCTGCCAGAGCTTCGCTACTTTTAGCCTAGGATGTCAAATGAGGGGAGTGCCGCCTCTTATTTATAGATTTGGCGATGGACTGCGATATTGCGGCTTGTGCATATTGCGTCTCATCAAGTGGGAAGCATTGATTGGGAGTGGGACTATCTTCACTAAGGATGATGTAGCAATACCACACAATGAGGACCGTTTGTGATCAAAGGATCTCTTCTCTCTCTCATTCTCTTGCTGCTAAGAGGTGTTGGATGTTGATATTCTTCGAGGTGTTCACTCCTCTTCTCATGAATACCCAATGTTGTAAAAATTGTAATTTCGTACACTTGGACACTCGGAGTCTATACGTTTATTTCGTTTGAGTCAATTTGTCATGTCAATTAATAATTCCATACTTGCCTAATATGTTATATTGTAAAGAACTTGTTCCTCCTCTTCTTCACTTGAGGACAAGTTTTCATTTAGTTGTGGGGGTATGATGAATCACCGTTTGTGTTGGCCGTGATGTCAAGGCTACGACATCGTGTTCCTAGATTCAACATCGAATGTCTGACGTTGGGGTATATGCCTTGAGTCTATAAATATTATGCTTGGTCTCTAGTTTACAGAAGTAATTCATTAGTCAGTTTTAGTTTTTAAGCAAGGTAGCAAAGCTCTTGCTATTTCTTCTTTCTATTGTTAGAATATTTTCTAAGTGCTTGTAGAAGGAGTCTAAAGTGTGTACAATTCTTTGTTCAAACAATGATGTACCTGAGCGTAGTAATGTGACAGGAATAAAATGAACTCTTTTGACAATCCTTGTAGCACTAAGAATAGGTTAATATTTTCTTTATTGCATTTTACTTTCTTGCTCGTTACTTTAATGCATTTCATTAAGCAATATATTTCCAGCAATTAATGAACATGGGCAGGACCACTTTGAGCATTCATATAGTACTTGGTAACCCAACAACGCTTAACGTTTGGTAGCGTAGTAGTGCTATATGTGTTCAGGAAAGTGGGATGGTTACTTGTGTTAGGCTAACTAGGCGATAGGCATTAGTTTGAATCTACCCTACACTTTATTCTTGTTGTAGGCGATTACATCCATAAAACATAAATGATAAAAAGTCATATACCTTAATTACACTTAAACCATACCCTTGAGACTTACAAGTGTAGTTGGGAAGACAAAAAATGTTCTCAACGTCATTTCACTTCCTAGAGGAACTAGTCTATGAGATAACTTTAGGTCCACGAAATTCAACCAGATCACGTGTAACACTTTAGTGATTTGTATGGTTGGGTGTAGGGGTACCTCGCCACTCATCGATTATGGCACTTTTGGATAAGGAAAATGAAAAATATTTGGAGAGCCCCTACATTTCCCATAATTTGTATTTTGTTATGATGTTTTATTCATTAAGGTCTCCCTATTAACACTCGTCTTAATCATATGATAAATAATTCTCCTCAATGTTTATCCTCTTTGTAGAAGTAAAGACTCATTTTTATATGTTTATTTTAAATGGCTTGTTGCTCAACATACTTAGAAATAGACATCCAAATTCGTAACAATTTTCAACCAAGTATAAATGAAGTCATTCTTAGTGATCAACTTGCTTTGTCTACTTCATTTTTTATTTTTTTATTTTTTTGCATTTGGAATTATTTTTGACCACTTGTTCTTTATTTGAAAGCTTCAGTGTATAGTTATTTTGAAGTAGAAAAAGTATAAATATGATCTATCTTCTAGAGTCAAATACTAGATTCTCAAAGATGTCACTTTTTAGCTATAACTTTAGGTAAACAAGTTTTGAGTGAAAGCTAAACAATTAATTTGTTTTCTATAATATTAATTTCATTTTGTTTTGGAGGCTTAAGGATGGGAGGATTTTAGCTCTTGTTGCTATCTGTTCTTTATTTTCGATTAATGTATTGTTTTATCTTTAGAGAGAGTTTTCTTCTCTTCTTTACAAAAAACCCTTTAGTAAAAGTGAAATCTGTGAGGGTGCTTTTGAAATAAGGGCAATGCCTTATCCTTTTCCCACCCAAGAGGGGAGGATTTTCAAAATTGGTTGTAAGAATGAAAACCTAAAATGGCATCCCCAAAATTGTTGGGCTTTTTTTTTTCAGATTCTTTTTAATGATTTGATATATTCTGAGTTTTTTAAATATTATTATTGATTTTTCTAGGGTCAACACCCATCCCTGAAAATTGTTTAGATTTAATCTAATAATGGGGTGTTAGCCTAGTGGTCAAACTCTTAATTTGAAAGCTCCTAAGTCATGGGGTTTGATTTTGGTAGGCAATGTTGAATTATAAAGTTCTTATTGGACTATATATCTTGGGGTGTACTTGTATTACAATTATTTCGGGGTTTCAACACCACCACAACCCCCCATCCACCTCCCCTACTTCCACCACCCTCACCCAACCCCAAAACCCTAAATTGTTTCAAGCTAATAATGACACTCGATTTGGAATCCGTGATTCTTATAAGCAATGCTAGGTTATAATGTTTTAACTAGACTATATTCCTTAAGGGTATATATTGTTATTAAAAAAGGAAAGTTCTTGTTCCAACGTGCGCCCTTTCCCAATTGTTTGAGGCTCCTTTGAAACTTGCAGTCCAATCCCTCGTGTTAAAAAATAAAAAGAAAAGGACAATATCTCATTTGAGATCACAATTGTTTTGAAGTTTTTCATAATGTACCTCCTCCATCTTAACCACAATGTTTAAAACTTGGGACCTGTCAAATATGATAATATACAAATTTATGGCAGTTGACTCGATTAACGAGGACCAACGTAGAGGAGAATGCTTATTTCCAGGGAAATCGGACCAAGGTACCCTACTTCACCGGCTATTTATTATAGAAAATGGTTGATATTATGGTTTTTTTACAAAATTCCCTCATTTTGTTGCCACGCCGGCCTGTGGTTGACGTAACACCCAAACCAAACCCTGCATAACCCTACCTCTAAAGGAGATTAAAAGAGAGCGAATCCAGAAAACAAACCACGAGTAGGGTTTTGATTTTTTTCAGTCCAGCCATGGGCTTCTTGGGTGCCTCCGACGACTCCACTCCCTCTGCTAATGACAATAGGACCAGCACCACTAGCAGCAGCAGCAGCAGCAGCAGCGATGATGCCACGGATAGCGTTTCGCAGAATGCACGCGATACTCTTCAACAGAAGAAATCGGTTCACAATAGCAGCGATGATTCTGAGTCTGACGGGGGATCGCAGCCCCTTGGCAATTCCTTGCGTAATGTTGCAGAGCCTGCGCGAAACTCTGTAGCCCAAGGTACGTCTAAAACCCTAACCCAGCCTTCCTCTGTTTTGGCATCTCCCGATTCTGAAGGAGAAGAAAGTAGTGACAAAGAAGAAGAGGAAGACGAGAAGGAAGAGGAGCAACACATGGCGAAATCCTCGCAGAAGCGTGCTCGCCAGGATGAAGATGAGCTGCACACCGTCTCCAAACGTACCAAAAAGAATGAGGCTGAGGCTCCTGCATCTGCTTTGCCTGCGAACCCTAAACGTTCGCCTTCTACGGCAAAACGCAGAGTGAAGAAATCCGCCACGGCCGCTAAAGAAGAAGTTCGGTCGGCTGCAAATGAGCAGAACTCCAGAGGCAAGCGTAAAAGAAAGGAACTTCAGCCAGAGCCAGAGCAGCAGCAGGGCAATGCAAAGTCTGGGCCACCGGCGGTGTCTATGACTTCGCCGGCTTCGAAAAAAACTGTACCGCACATGTGGTCGGAGGAGGATGAAACGACGCTGCTGAAATGCATTATAGAGTTGCACAAACAAGGAATTAATGTGCCACCTGGATACGGGGAACTCCACGAATTTGCCGCTCCTCGTTTGCAATTCCCGGATGTGGATCGTCTGCAGGTTAGGGCAAAAACTGGGCGGATGAAAGCTCGGTTCGAAAGAGCTGTCGATAGAATGGAGGAAGGAAGCATCAGGGAAGAGGACTTCAAGTTTAAGAACGCTCACGAGGCTCAGCTGTTCAAGCTCTGGAAACAGGCTTGGGGGAACTCTGAGGATACTGCCATGGTTGATGTTGCTGCTAATAAGAACAGTTCTGAACCAAAAGGAAAGGGCAAAGGGAAAGACAAGGCAAAAGATACGGCAGATCTGGGCAATGATAAAGAAAAGGCTGCAGATCAGGGCAAGGACAAAGAGAAGACCAAAGACACCACTGAGAAGAGAAAGGGCAAAGATAAGGCTAAAGATTCAGCAGAGCATGTTAGAGGCAAACATGTAGACTCAGAATCCAAAGCCAAAGTGAAGGGTAAGGACATTGAACCGAAGGACAAAGACAATGTTAAAGTTGCAGCACAGGGCAGCGGCGAAGATGCAGCAGAGAAATTAAAGGACAAAGAAAAAAAGAAAAGTACGCGGAAAGGCAGGAGTAAGGATGAAGAGATTGCAGCCCAGCAGCAACAGCAGCACACTGTTGAAGCCCTATCTCCGCCTGTAAATTCAAACGAAGATGCAATTGGGGCCCGGGTGGAACCTTCTGAAGCTAATGCTGACAGGGATGTGGTCTCTGTTCCTAACAATATTAATGTTCATGGTGATGGTAATGACAGTTTGGAGGAAGATGGAACTACTATGTTGTCTGAGCCTGAGCTGGAGGCTTTATCCAAGGGGAGGAAGGCGCTGGAGGAGCATGCTAACGAAATTGAAGCCATTGGAACTAGGGTCGGTCTCATGTATGATGAATTAACTAGCTTTAGCAGAAGACTTCTCCTGATTCGCCAGGAGTGCGATAAACATGTTAAGGTAATCAGGAGTTTTACTCGCCATGAGCCTTAGTTTGTGAGCAATGTAAGTACATCTAATCTGCTAAGTTGTTTGGTGCTTCCTATGTGTTTTTTTTCTTTGTTTAGATTGAATTTGCCTCCTTGATGCTGGATTCTCTCTGATACAGATCCCTGTTTTTCTTCTTAGCCACGGGTGCTGTAAGTAAGGCACGGGTGCAATTGGAAAACAGAGAGGAGATGTCCATGGTTGTTTCTCTCTTTTTGTTGCTTTCCGCAAAGATGAATAATATCTAGGAAATATCTTAGTACTGAAATTTTGAAACTTTTTTGGCTTTTTAAAGCAGTTGTACAGAACACGTGAGAACTGACTGCTCCATCTTTGTCCAAACGTGTTCATTGCGAGTGAGTGTTACTTGTGGTAGATTTCGTGCATCTAGATGCAAATGTTAAATGCTACTTTGAATGTATGTAGTAGCCTTTATCTGAATTCCAAATGGAACAAATTATTCTTAAAAATCTCATAAGTTTTATTTTCTTGAATTTGTGGATCAATTTGGTTCTTGTTCTTCTGGTTTCCTCCTGTAGGATTGTGTTTTTGTATTGCGTATGGATCAGATTTTTATCTTACGTTACATTGGTCGTGCTTTCATGTACCTCTCTGTTATTGCTGGTGACAAACTTTAAGCAATTTTTATTCCTGTAATGCACCCCAAACTCTTTTTACAAGATTTTGTTTTATTTCAATTAAATGGTCAGCCTGTTTTGTTTTGGACGTATACCGAATTCACACCTTATAGGTAGTTGTAGTTCTTTGCTATTGTGCGATCCGATTATCCTCAAGTCCTACATGGATAAAATGTCCTGAGTAGCTTGTGGAACAACCAACAATTATTAGAATCCCAGCATTGGCTTGATTTGCAAATGTCCTTTGGGCTTTTAGTTGATGGTTCTCATATTTATCACGGTATGGATTTTCTGAAATCCAGTATAAGATAAACTTAGAACAGTACGATTTGTACCGAACTTTTTTTCTTTTTAACTGCATGAATCTGAAAACGAACCTGGCAACGTCATAGCCAACAACATCAGGGATGTCATGTATGTTGAAAAAAAATAGCCTACAGCTTAATACCCAGCTTATGTTCGAAATTTAGTGTAAATTGAAATCTTCTTGTTCACTCTTTCAAGGTAGGAAACTGCATTATTTAAAACAATTTAAGAAAGTATAATTATTGACATGCATTTTGCTAGCTTGCTACGTTACCGTACTCCATTCCAACTTTTCAGAGTGTGAAAAAGGCAAAGCTTTAACAAAAAATATATTGGAAATATCATGCAACCAACATGGACTTAACAAGAAAAGGGAATCACCAACACGTTAAGGCAGAATATTGCTAGCTATAACGATTAAAGATGATTCAAGAAACAATTAAAGAAATAATGTAACTCAGCGTAGTGGAACAGCGGCTTAGTGAGGCAGAAAGTCATTTGAAACTATTCCAGTAACCTGCTATGGCAAACAGCTAATTCAGAGGTTTGTAACCTTTGCTCTAAACTGGTGAGCTATCAATACTACTACGGTTGGTTAGCGTAACTATTAGAGAATGAAATCATATTTTAAGCTGTTTTGATCATGGAAAACAATGATAAGAGGATTAAACAAAGTCAAAGACTCTAACTGAAATTTGAAAGTTAATTTTTACTCACATTTAGTGAGATGCTTCTTATACAGAGTTTCATAAATTTTTGTTCGGATAGAAGACTATTAATTTTTTCTACCGATCGGCAAATTTTATGAACATAGCATTAACTAGATTGTAAGACTGTGGGCAGTTTAATAAACATCAATGGTTGGTTTTTTAACAAGCGTAAATTACAAAAATTAAGAATGAGGGGGACAACGAAAAATCTTTTGGAGATGTATGGTGGCTGACAAGTAAATTACGAAAATTAAGAATGAGTGGGAGCTGAACAAGGAAAATTCCTTTGGAGACGTATGTTTCGAACCAAGGATGTTTGGAACAAAGAAAATTCAAAATGAGCTGCTCGGGTTGAGTATAAAAACTACGAATGAGTTGAACCAGGAAAATTCTTTTAGAGATGAATGTCTGGTAGGTGGTTGTCTGGAACGGAACGAAGAAAATTCAAAATGAGCGGCTCGGGTTGTGGGTATGTTGGTATTTCGAATCATCGTCACTTTTTCCTAGTATAATGTTGTATAATCACACATCTTGTTACACTGCAATTGATAATTGTTAAAAGCAAATTGTCTCACTAGCTGCCGGCGTAACTCTTGAATTCTATGTTAAATTAGTTGGGCATGCAAACTGTTGTATGATCACAAATCTGGTTACATTGCAATTGATAATAATTGAACGCAAATCATTTGGCTGGCTGCGGACGTATCTATTGAATTCTATGTTAAATTAGTTGGTTATGAAAACTAATGGGTACATATGAATTTGGAACTGAAGACGATTCAGGACTTAAACCAGAATATTACTTTCAAATCTCTGAAAGTACGGTCAAGAATCAAGGTTCAAGCCTGGAATAGCGAATTTGTTCTCATCCTTGATAAGAGCTACTTAATTGCCTAGAATCTTTCAATCTGTTTAGGTTACGTTTCTTACATGATGATGATGTGCATGTGAATGTGAATGTGCATAATGCAGGATTCTGCTGTGTCCGCGGCTTCTTAGCCGGTAGATGACATGCCCCGGTGGCGCGCGAGCGATGGCCTACGGGTATTGTTGCTGTTTTGGTGGGTTTAATTTGTCACCTTCTCAACATCCGAGGAAATGTATTTCTTTTTTTGTTCGGATCCATCGAGGGACTGAAATCGAAGCCTGCCAGATGAAAACCTGCCGGATAATACCCGTCTTGCACAAATTTTTTGTATCGCATCAATTACTAGATCGTATATAGAATTTCATGATAGGCGATTTTTAAAAAAATTTAATCACCGTTCGTTCGTGCAGTTTCATCTGTGCGTAATTCAGGTGGACTTGTGGACATTTCAATTTCTTGAACAATATACTTTTCATTTAGCAATAATTGGAGAAGTCTGTGTAAGATCCTTCCAAGATGTACCAACATTTGCAGAAAAAATGAATGCAAAAGGAAATAGTGATGCATATTCTTCTCACTATCACTTCGGTACTTAACGTTAACTTTATATAGAGAATTTTTATATCTAACTAGTTAATATTAGTAGTGATCTTTGGTTTAACGTTGTTCCTGCAAGATAAAATTACTTTATGAGCTATTTATCTGGAATGATCAAAATATATTTTGTAGAGCAAGTTAAAATATTCATAGAAGCTTTTATTTTCTCTGGTTTTTTATTATCATATTTTTAACGTTGACATTAACTTGATTTTTTATATAGTCAACTTCGTATTATTGTATTTTATCCTTAACTTCAACACTTTTTCTTCTCCTCAATGTCTTTTTTCTTGAGTGGAAAATAATAAGCATTAAACAACTATCTTTTATGATGATAAAAGTTGCAAGAATTATGAAAATTATAATATATAATTGGCCACATGGAAGTTTTCTTATGAGCTTGCAATACCAATACTTGTTTTTGATTAAGAAGATTGATTTGCTAACTAAAATTAGTGTTCTAAGTAGATGGTGAAATTGATAAAGATATAGAAATAGGATTGAGGTAGGATGGTCAAAAAAGAGAGAGGCTCCAAAATAGGATAAGTGTTCTATTCGCTAAACAAAATTACAAGAAAACTAATGAGAAATTTTTATTAGACAAGCATTAGACCAGCTATCTTATATAGTGTGTTGAACGTTAGGCATTACAAAAAACTAACAAGAAAATTAATGAGAAATTTTCATTAGACAGTCATTATAAATGCTAGCTATCTTATATAGCATTAAATGTTGGGCATTATAAAAGAGGCATTAATAACAAATTAGTACAACAAAAATGAAATGCTTAGATGGATGTTGAATATCATAAAAACAAATAAATTGCATAATACAAACATTAAAGAAAGATTTGGAGTTACTTCTATTTTAGATAAGCTACATGAATGGTACCTTAGATGATTTGGGTATATGTAAAGAAGGTTTGATAGCAAGTCTATTTATAAAGATTGCTATATTAGTATTTTGGAAAAGTCACTGAAAGGAAGACAAAAAAAGACATGGGAAAAAATGATGGTTTGAAGAGATTACAAATAAATAAAGATCTAGCTATTCATAGAGACAAATGTTGAAAGAAAACTAATGTACCTAACCTTAATTTGTTGCAAAGATTCTCAGACGACGACGATGATACTTAAAGATATTGGTTTTAAGAAAAAACATCTATGAGAACCAAATGGTAGGGAAATAGATTTCATATGCTTTATAAAGATGAATGTTGAAAGAGAACTAATATAGCTAACCTCATTTTGCTACAAAAAATGATAATATTCAAGAAGATTGGTTTCAAGATAAAATATCCATGGGACCCAAAATGATATGGAAATAGATTTTATATGCTTCATAAAGATGAATGTTGAAAGAGACCTAATGTAGCTAGCCTTATTTATTGCAAAAAAGTCTAGGATGATAACGATGATAGTTAAGAAGACTGGTTTAAGAAAAAGAACATCCATGATAACCAAGTAGTGTGGAAATAGATTCTATATGCTTCTTGAGAACAAAAAGACTAAAAATTTCCTACTCTTTGAAAATTCAATAGAAGATTAAATTGCTCAATAAAACATAAAACTTTAAAATGTTCCTCAAATTAGAAATCAAGATTTGGAGCCCACTTATGAATAAATAACATAGCATGTTTTTAACCTTTGCAAACAATGTAGTGCTAGATGTAGGAATAAAATTCAAGGTCTTCTATCATTGTTTTGAAAGGGAAAATTTAAGCTATACCCTTAAATAATGCAAGGCAAATTTTGATACTTTCTTTCTAATGCAATTTTAAAATAAAAATAGTTAAACTAATAATTTATTATCGTAAAATTTTAAAATACATATTTTAGACATGATTCAAGGGTAAACATAAATTTGCAAATAAAGTTTATATAGTAGACTTTACTTCTCCAAACAAGGTTTAGGTAATTGCTTTAGACTACATGAGAAGGGATGGTAATAAAATAAATGTTGCAAGGAAATAAAAGAATCAGAAATGAAAAAGTATAAGCACTAGGTTCAAGAGAAGAAAGAAATGCTCACTTAAAGTACAAGTTAGATGAAAAAGATGGTGGATATCTAGTGCATTACATGTAGTTATTTTTGGCCCTTAATAAATACAAGAAAGAAGTAAAGGTTGAATGTAATAGAGAAATCTGAAATATTCAAATTGTAATATTAATGATTGTTAGATTCTTCTATTGTGATTCTCCAAAGGAAAAACAAACCAACTAGATTGATTTAACAAGGAAATCTTAGTGTATAAAGACAAGTAATATAAAAATTAAAAAAAAAAAAGAGAATTTTTCAAAAGAGTCATACTATAGTTGTGCTTTATTGCATTGTGTACATAGTGTTGCATTGTAGAAGGCATAAAATGCACTTCATGAAGGTTTGAAGTAGAGAAGTAGAGATAGATGAGCATGCAACATGACAGATATGGAGGTAGGAATAAAACTATTATAGTATATGTATTGATTTATATTCTAGAGTAATGCATACACTTATTCTACAAAGGTTATAATCGATAAAATTTGTCATAAACACACACATCAATGTATCAACATACTTGACATGTTTAGCTAGCACACATATATTAATAGTTGGCATGTACAAAGGATACACATGTATGAATAAGTTGTATGTGTAAATGATACACAAACGTGTCAACATAGTTGGTACCATGCTCAATTGACACATATATCAACATAGCATTGTATCAATGTACTCTAATTATTATGGTTATTGTTATTTTTACCCTTTTTATGCCATAATAAAAATAGCCTTTGTTAATACTAGAAAATTGTTAAAAAAGACCTTATGCTTAAAATTTTTTTATTATACTTCTCTTATAGTGTAAGATTACTAACTGATGAGTGGCGAGGTACCCCTACACTCAACCATACGAATACGAGCGTAACACGCGCGATTCGTTTGAACTCCACAGACTAAGTACCTACACGCCCATGGAACACTTAGGGTTAATCATTCGTTGTCTTCCCA
>MNCI01021292.1:223067-270852 GCA_015680685.1 Gnetum montanum | reverse complement strand
CTAGTGCATAACTTAACTACACTACCACAGAGAAAGAATTAATGGCTGTAGTGTTTGCACTAGAAAAGTTTAGACACCATGTATTGGGATATAAAGTATATATACATATAGATCATAGTGCAATTTGGTTTGTCATGAATAATCCAATGGTAAGCCCTCGTATCATAGGATGGCTTGTAATCCTACAAGAGTTTGATTTAACACTGATTGATCATAAAGGCACCAAGAATGTAGTTGCTGATCATTTATCTTGATTGCAATGGGACAACAAAGAGGACGAGTATCCAATTTTTAATTATTTCCTAGATGAAATCCTCTTTGTAGGTGTAGTAAATAATCAATCACCCATGGAGAAAAATTAGTACAGTAGCATTCTTACCTATCTCCTCACCCAGAAAATACCACAAGAGTTAAACCTTAAGAAGAAATAATAGTTTCTTCGTCGAGCCAAGTACTTTATGGAGATCAATGGGCAACTTTACAAAGTGTGTCCTGATGGCTTGGTTTGATGGTGTGTTCCCGATATAGATCAACTGTGAGTTCTCCAAGATGCTCATGAGGGTCTTTGTGGGGGTCATTACACCAGGAGATGAACAACCATTAAGATCCTGCTTGCAGGATATTATTAGCCTACATTGTTTTGGGATGCCCATCATTTCATCCAATCTTGTGAGTGCTATCAACGTGATGGGGGAATGGTTGCTAGAATGGAGGATCTGCAATAATGGATTTAACCTTTAGAACCCTTCGAAATTTGAGGAATTGATTTCATGGGGTCGATTACATCAATGTCCAATGGAAAAGCTTATATTATTATTGCCATTGATTACCTTTACAAAATGGGCAAAAACAGCTGCTGTTAAGGATTGTACATCATCTACAGCTACACGATTTGTTCAACAACAAATCATAAATAGCTTTGGTGTGCCTCGTGCACTTATTTCAGACAATGGTACATACTTCACAGGTGCGAATTTTTGAAAATTAATGTAATGCTTAGGGGTTGAACACAAACTGACAACACCATACCACCTCCAAGCAAATGGTCAAGCCAAAGTCACAAATAGGGAGATTATGAAGATATTGACAAGAACCATTAGCAAGTTTAGGTGAGACTAGAGCACTAAACTGAACAATGCTCTTTGGGCATATCGCTCCACATGGAAACTCCCTATAGGCTACTCTCCCTATGAGTTAGTGTATGGTAAATTACCAATACTTCCCATTCAAACTAATCTCCATACACTATCCACGACATGTGACCTCAACCTTGACCTTGATCTAGCACAGAAACAATAGTTAGTAACCCTTAACTTGCTAGATGAAAATCAACTAGCTACCCTGTCATCTAATGAATTGCATAAGGAATTCAATAAACAATGTCATGACCTAAGAATTAGGAAAGTTAAATATCAACCAAGAGATAAGGTTCTCTATTGGAATCCCACACATGTGCCACAACGTACAAAATTTCAAACACTGTGGGAAGGGCCTTATATTATTTATGCAACTTTTCCTTTAAGGGCCATGATAATATATAAACTTGAGAGCTTGGACAAGAAACTATTGGTCAACATACAAAAAACCAAACCTTTCCATGAGCTTAGGATAGCTAGTACACATGCTACCTCTGTTTGTGAACAATCATACTCACTATTTTAGATCTCCTCCTTCCAACTCAGTCGTGGGAGAGATGGCCACCTATGCCAACGATTCTAGGCCCTCAGTTCTTTTTGAATTTTTGTTTTACACATTTTTCAACTTTCTTATTTTTTTTACACCATCATTCATATTTTTACTATTTCTTTGTTTGCTTGATTTACTTTTATTCGTCATCCAATAAGTGCTCATGATGGTGGATTGAATTATATCACAATAATTGCTAATGTTTGGTTTTTACCTTTGAATTATGATGCTAATATTAAGGTATGGTTCTTTTGGTAAAATAGGCAATGAGTCTACACCGTCCACTCATCGATACAACTCTATAGTCTCCTTTGGCTTGGAACTATACAATCCTCTTGTTCTAAGCAAACTTGTTAATAAATTAGTGGCTGGGTATTTTTCAAACCAAGGAAAGACTCAAAGGATGAAAAGGGTGTGACTTCAAAGGGATTCGATGCATTTGTGCTTGCCATTCTCTTGGGTGCTTGGATGCTTTTTCTTGGGTTTTTCTCCATTTTTCCATCAATAAAATATCAGGAAGTTGAGTGAATAAAAATAAGTCTTTGCATGGTGTGGTTCTCACGCAAAAAAAAAAAAGAAAAAAAAAGAAAAAGAAAAAGAAAGAGAGTGAGAATTCAAAGCACACCCCTTAGACATAATAAAGTAACATGGGCTACAAGCTTTGGTTATGGCACTGGAAAGACATGTTACCCATGCCTGAAGGTTTCCTCTAACTAAGGCCCTTTCTCGCTTCCTGCTTCTCCATCTTGCTCTCCTTGGGATGGTGGCCACTCTTTGTGGAGGCATTTTTGTTCCTTCAAGAGGATGGATTGGCCAAGTGTATTGATGAAAGGTCATTGAATGTGGTTGGTTTAAGTGCAGATTTGGAATGAAGTTCTACTCAGTCACATTAACCATGAAATACACAAGGGACTTTACACAACCTTATTCTTGGGATTCCATTCCATTCTCTCCTCTCCATCTTTCTTCCCATTTTCCACCTCATTGTTGGTTTTATCATTAGTCCATTTCTGGGTTGATGCATTTTTTTCTTTGGTGAATTATTTTGGGTAAGTTTTTAACTCTTGCTTCCAAATGACATTTCTAGAACCTACAGACTCTTTGGTTTATAGGTTTGTTAGGGCATAAAGGGCATGAGCCTGCTTTGGGGAGGACCCATTGGCATTCGTTTTTGGTACAATTGTTAACTTCTTTTCCTTAAACATTTCCTACAATCAATCATTTCTTGTTTCATCTCCATCCATAACATCTATTTTATTCGCATTACCGTTGTTATTTTTCCCATCTTTCTTGTTCCTCATATTTTTCCATCTTATAGCTACTAGATGTTTGCTCTTAGTCGTGGGGGCCCTGGCACAAATTTTTTAATTTTTCCATTCTACTATTCGCCTAACCCCTACACCTCAGGTAGTCACCAGTGATAAATCTCCAAACCAGTTTTTGCCATAACCACAACTCAGCCAATGCAGTTCATATCAAGGCAAGGTATCAACTACATTGTGGTTTATCTATCCTTTCTCATTTATGACTATGTTATGTGTGCAGATGGTGACCATACAAACAATGGACTGGGCTTGGACGAAGCACTTAGGATGGACTGGAACTGGAGCATTTACGAAAGGAGAAAGTCTGGTGGCGTGACTATGGATAAACAATGGAAGGTACAATCTTAGCATTGGTTGCAACACACTTCATATTCTTTCTCTCTCTTTCTCTTCAAGCTTCCAAATAAAGGCTTGGATGTCCTTTATGTACGAGTGTTCACCACAATGGTCATGAACACTAATGTTGTAATATGCTTATTGATCTGTTCATTGGGCACGTTGAGTCTATCATCCCATTCCACCGTCACTTGTTAATTAGTCAATAATCCCATACCTTCCCAATATTTTGTAAGGAACTCGAGGATGAGTTTTCATTTAGTCATGGGGATATGATGAACTGCGATATTGGGGCCACAATATTGAATCCGCGATATTGGGTCCACGATATCAGAGCCTAACATGCGATGTCGGATACCCAATATCGTGACCTAGCTCATTGCCTATAAATAAGAGGTGGGAACACTTGGTTTTGCAATAGATTAGTTAGTCCCTTAGCCAAACTCTTGCCTTTTCTCCCTCTTAGAGTTAAAATTATTTCTATGTGCCCGCAGTAGGAGTCATAAAGTGAATAGATCTTTATTCAAGCATTGTGTACCTGAGCACACCTTGTGTACGAAAATAAAGAAGAACTTTATGATAAACCTTGTAGCATCCAGAATAGATTAATTAGTGTTAATTATTGTTATTAAATTCTTTCCTAGTTAATTAATGCTCTCTCTCACCCTACAACTATCCTAAGTAAGCACACATAGTACGATCACTTCGAGCATTCGTATAATACTTGATAACCTAGTAACAATTAGCGTTTGGTAATCCCAGTAGTATTGCACTGGTTCAGGATGTGTACGACAAGTGAAAATAGATATTGGTGTTAGGATTAATTAAATCCTAGTTAATTAGTCATTAAGTAAAATTAGTCACTTAGTTATCTCTCTCTTCCCTTATTAGCACAGGACATAAAAACACATAAAAAGCCATAAAAATCATATGCCTCAAGTTTACTTAACCATACAATCGTGACATATAGGTAAGCTTGGAAAGATAACGATTAACCAACCCATTCTTGTTCCATCAATGTGCATAAGCACTTAGTCCTTGGAATTTGACTGGATCGTGCATGGACGCTCGTATTCATATGTTTGAGCGTAGGGATACCTCGCCATTCATCAAAGACTAGGGGTTGAGGGGTAGGGGACGGGGTGGTTTGGTGCTCATGTTGGAACCTAAAACATTTTTTTAATAATATTTACCCCTAGGATATATAATCAATTAGAACTTTATAACTTAGCATTGCCCACCAAAATTGAAGTCATATCTTGGAGCTTCTAAATCAAGAGTCTTACCACTAGGCTAACACTTCATTGTTAATCACTTGAAGAGGTTAAACTTTCATTTAACTACCAACCCTCTTGATCATGCATGATGAGTAGTTGGATGTTCCAACACTTCACCATATAAGTTGTGAGTGCATGTATGCGGCCAGATTATAATCCGTGGATGGACAATGCATATTAATTAGTAGTTGAGGTTTAGTTCATGATCATTGTCTTCTCACTTTGAGTTAGTGAAGTGTGAGTAGTATGGTTTAACTCTCAATGAGGTATATGATATCATGGTTTTGTGGGCTTAAATTAATCCTAAGTGTTTTCATAATGAAAATGAAAATAAAGTCTAAATCTAGGTAGCAAAAGAAATGTAGATCTATCCTAGCCTATGGTGATAAGCATCTGTTCCTAGCTTGTTGATGAAGTGTCATTTAGTCAATGCGTCGACTGGGCCGCATATACAGGGTCGTGTATACATGGCCGCATCGACGCGGGCCCGTCAACGTAGCCACCCTGTGTCGACGTGGCCCCATTTACGCAGCCACCTTTCCCCACCTATAAATAAGAGGGCCTTCCACCTTATTTAGGCATATCTTTTTAGTAGTTGTAGCGAAGCTCTTGCAATTTGCTCCTGCAGGAGATAGAATATTTTCCAAGTGGCCGCAGTAGGTGTAAGAAAAGTGATCCGCTCTTTATTCGAGCATTGATGTATTTGAGCCCATTGGCGTGATGGCAATAAAGACGAACTATTCAAGCATTCCTTGCAGCATTTGGACTTAGTTATTTTATGCAGTTAATAGTTTAACGTGTTTATGCTTTATTAGTTGCTTGTTAATTACTTAAGTTTTCGTTATTGTAATTTCAATCACTATTGTTCATTCGTAGTTCATTAAGGCCATAAGTATGACCATCTTGAACGTAACCCAAACACTTGGGAAACCCAGTGACACTTAACGTCTGGTAACCTAGAAGTGTTAGGAAATTCTTAGAACGTGCTCGGAAGATGGGAACAAATACTTATGTTAGGAGTAGTTAAGATTTAGATTAAGATAATTTTAGATTAATTAATATTCTATCCTTATTTTCCAAGATAATTAGTTACTGAAAATAGAATTAAAAAGATATAAAAATCATTAGCCTTAGTCTCACTTAACCATCATAAACAGAACTTCACAAGTGAGATTAGGATGACAACAACCGTTCTAAACCAAGTTTTCATTAGTTAGAAGTTTGGTGTATGTTAAGTGCTTGCAGTCTACAGATTTCGACCGAGTTGCATGTGAATGCTCGTGATTCGTATGGTTGGACGTAGGGGTACCTAGCTGCTCATCATTGGTGTCGTTGCCGAGGACTGTTAGTCTTACATGCGTCATCTGACCTTAGTGAAATTATCATTTAAGTCATTGGAATGGACCCAGGGTAGAAATATTTACGCATGCTAGGCAAATTTAGGCAAATAATAAGGTACACCGAGTATATGGACCATCTAACGTCCAATCTCACAGGAGAGATGTATTTGAACCACCGGTGCCACAAGAATGTCAGGTGGTGTACAAACATCCCGATGAATATGTCCCTGATTTCACATTCATCCTACATCAGGATGAGCATCTCCGATGGTGGGACATAGAAGGTAGCATCGTGCTACCACCCGACCGAGCAGCTCTTGCGACGCTATATCACAATCTAGGTAGATTTGGCATCCAAGACTAGGTGGCGGAGTATGTCATGGAGGACCATGACTACTGAGACTATCCTTCCATGGAGGCTCAACAAACAAGAGACCAATAGCAGGCAGAGAGATATGAACAGCAGAAGGGGAAACAATTTAGTAACCCCTTATTCTCGCAAGGGCCTCAAGACGATGGGGATTCTATCTTTCATGATACCCATTCGAACGAACTTCCCCTAGGACAGCAGTTCATCTAGTCAATCATTTAGAACAAACCTCCAAGTGACCACGATCCTCAAGGGGATGGAGGGTCACACAGCAAGGTTGGGCTAGATGAATGAGGCCATCATCAGGGTAGATGGGGAGATCGTCGCCGGAGTGGTGGCGATGCCTCTTCTTCTTCTCCTTCCTCCCCCTCTCCTGCACCTTCCTCCAGCTCAAGCTCTGAGCGTAATAGGGGAAGGCTGTAGCGAAAGGATGGTGGTAGATAGGTTCAGAAGGGGCAAGGTGAGGAAGCACGCGACCAATCACGTGATGCTTGCTAGCATGAAAGGAGGGGTAGCTGGAATTGTCATAGACGTCATGGTTCCCAACAGGACTATGATTTAGACAAGCCATTGTTAGCTACTTAGAGCATGCTCCAGATCGCAGAGGTAGTTCACATTCCAAGTAGGCACATAAAGGATAGTTGGATCAAGTGTGTTGATATGAACAACATCCCCAGATTTGAAGGGGGATACAATTGTGATCCGAAGATCCGCCTGTAGGAGTTCCATGACGCCTGCACCCTGAAAAACATTGATAATGATTGGCAACAGTTGGAGCTGTTCCCTCGCATGCTCATCAAAGAAGCTAAAAGTTGGTACTAGTCCTTGGAGCCAGAATTAATCAAAAGATGGAGTACGATGCTTGAAATCTTCAATGACAAATATCAAATGTACTCTAGAGTGGCGAATCTGAGATGGTAGATCCAAGGATGGAAACAAGGGAATCATGAACCCTTGGATGCTACCATGAGCAGGTATTGCTCATTGTTACATCAGTGCCCTAGTCATGGTTGCTCTTAGTGGGCATAGCCTCACCATGTCATTGATGGGCTCCATTTTGAAACGTGAAAGACCCTAGGCATGTATGCCAAGAGACGATTGTCAGAGCTAAGGGCCCATCAGTTGCAGTGCCTTATTTAGCAGGTGGCCAATGAAGAAGGAGAACTTAGGAAAAAGGAGAGTGTAGAAGAATTCAACTGGGACCCTTCCCTCAGGAAGAGGGAGGTTTGATTTTATGGTGAGAAGGATGAGTCACCATTGGAAGCAACGGTGAATCGGAAGACTTTGCCATTACAAAATTTTGCATCCGAAATATCGGCAAAGGTCGACAAAATGTGGGATTCTTTGGACGAGAAATTTCAAAGTGTACTAAAAATTGCAGAAGAGTCCAAAGAACAAGGTAGCGACTGTGATCGGCGCAAGAAGAAGGGAGCTGAACATGCCCAACATAAGGGTAAGGAAAAAGTTGTTATAGCAGAGCAGGTTGTAGACTCTGACACCGAGGAGGATGATGAATGTGACATATGCTAATATGAACATCCTAAGGGATGTTTTCCTATGGTGTCACACCTTCAGGAGTGTAGGGTGTATGCCTTGAACCCTTGTTTGGCGCAGCAGTAGACACCCCGAAGGTTGCCTTATCCATAAGGCAACCTCAGGCGATTCCACCAGCAGCAGCAAGGATATTATCCAAGTGGAATGCCCTCGAAACCGTATGAATACTTCCAACAGTGGAAACAACCACAAGCTTGGGGGATGCCACCTCCAAGGTAGCACTACCCTTACAAGCAGTCAGATCCTTATGGGTACTATGTTCAGCAACCGATCTCCCCAAGAGACTCTTCCAGTCATGCAATCTTTCCTAGCTACTACCACCCCCCTAAATATTTTTGACATCCATCTCCATCACCCAGGGGGACAAACCCACATCTCTTCTATCCTCCGTCACCTTCTTCTACCATTCCTCCACACCATCCCACTTAGTTGCCACCCACTCCATCAATGTTGGGAGAAATACCACCATAGCCAATGAACGAAATGCTACAAGGGTTGTTAACTTAGAACTGGCACCCAGGCAGAGTGGACTGGAACCCAAGCCACACAAACGTCCTTTTTTCGGGCCCAATAATCTAAACACACCCTCACCTATGCCTGTGGCTAGTGCCTCCAAACCTACCAATGCCTCCAACATCATATCGCCTAACCAGTCCTCCATTCCACCGCACTCCAACGTCCAGAGGGTGCATCGTGTACAGTGACTCAGGGTGCAACTGTGTGTAGCAGTTATGGTCCACTAAGCGAATATCCATTCAAGCATGTAGTCGGTGTATCGAGGAATCACCTATTCAACAGTGTCTATATGTAGCAACCACTAACCAAGAGGGCACCCAGTGGCTGACAGCTAATCCTACTAGCAGCACATTATGCATGGAACTGTCTGAGAGGCTAGTGTAAGCCTATGTTGATAGCATGGATGAGATGGAAGTGGTTCGTCAAAAGATCTCCACTATTGATGACCAAGATAACTGGGGAACACTACAAATCCTTGAGAGCTTCAAACAAGAGCCCTTGGAGCTAAAGTCTTTACCAGCTCACTTGGAATATGCATTCTTGCAAAATGGCAAGCTAGTAATTATCAATGTCACCCTTGTTCCTAATAGAAAAAGAAATTGCTGGAGATGGTAAAAAAATGGGTTGCTGCATTTGCATGGTCATATCCTGAGTTGACCAGAGTTGATCCCAGGGTCTGCCAGCATCAGATCTACCTTGACCCTTCCATGAAACCACGATGACAGCCACAAAGACGGTTGAATCCCAAATTGAAGCATATCGTAAAAGATGAAATCGAACAATTGCTCAAGGTAGGATTCATCTATTTTGTCATCGATAACGAATGGGTTAGCCCACTTGTTATCATGCCCAAAAAAGATGGCAAGTGGAGGGTCTGTATTGATTTCCAGTTGCTCAATATGGCAACCTTTAAGGACCACTTCCCACTTCCATTTGTGGACCAGGTGTTGGACACCATTACAGGACACTAATATTATAGCTTTTTGGACAGTTATAGTGGTTATAACCAAATTCAAATCGCACCAGAGGACCAGGCCAAAACAATGTTCACAAGTCCATGGGGGACTTTTGCATATAAGAAGATGCCCTTTGGCCTGTGTAATGTGCCTGCAACGTTCCAACACCTTGTCCTAAGCATCTTCCAGCCACAAATCGGTAATGGTGTAGAAGTCTTCATGGATGACTTCTCCACCTATGGGGCCACATTCGAGCAAGCCTTGGACCATCTAGAGTAGGTTCTAAAGAGGTGTGTAGACATCAATCTGCAGCTCAATTGGCAAAAGAGCCATTTGATGGTCCAAGAGGGCATTGTGCTGGGGCATTGCATCTCATCAATAGGGATCAGCGTAGACGCTGAAAAGATCAGGGTCATCCAAGGAATCACCCACCAACCAAGTACTGTCAAAGATGTTCGGTCATTCCTTGGACACACTGGTTACTATCAGCGTTTCATAGAGCGCTTCTTGAAGATAGCTAGGTTGTTGGTAGAACATACAAAGAAGGAAGCTTTGTTCGTTTAGACCAAGGAATGCGAGTCTGAATTCCAAGCGCTGAAATAGAAACTCGTAGAAGCTCTGGTTCTACAGGCACCTGATTGGTCTAGACCTTTTCACATTATGACGGATGCCTCCAACTACACCTTGGGAGCCATGCTTACATAGTGTGATGATCAGAAACATCCATATTATATCCATTGTGCAAGCCATAGCATTATGGGTGCTCAACTGAACTATACCACCACCGAGAAGGAGTTGATGGTGGTGGTGTTCGCCTTGGACAAATTTCGGCACTATGTGCTTGGATACGAGGTGTTTGTGCACACTGACCATAGTGCTACCGATTCCTGATGAACAAACCAATGGTGAGCCCCCGCATAATTTGGTGCTGGTGATTTTTTAGGAGTTTGATCTTACCATGGTAGATCGTAAGGGGACTGAGAATGTGGTTGTTGACCACTTGTCTCGGTTACGATGGGATGATGCAGAAGAGGAGGAGCCCTTATCCAACTAGTTTCTAGATGAACTCCTCTTCACAGGCACTGTTGATCCTCAAGTACCTAAGCAATCTCCTTGGTTCAACTGCATCCTCACCTACCTTACAACTTAGGAGTTTCCAAAGGAGTGGAACCATCGACAGAAACAACAGTTTCTCCATAAGGCCAAGCATTTCATGGAAATCAATGTCCACCTGTACAAGGTGTGCACAGATGGCTTGGTTCAATGGTGTGTCCCTGATGATAATACACTGCACATCCTCTAAGATGCTCATGAGGGCCCTTGTTGGGGCCACTATGCTGGATGCTGAATGACCATTAAAATCCTACTTACAGGGTATTACTGGCCTACACTTTTCAGGGACACAGAATGGTTCACTCACTCCTACGAATGATGCCAAAGAGATGGTGGGATGACGACATGGTTGGAGGGACCTCAACAGTGGATCTAGCCACTGAAGCCCTTCAACATTTGGGGTATCAACTTCATGGGGCCCATCACCCCCTTGTCAAATGAAAAGGCATATATCATTGTGGCTGTGGACTACTGTACAAAGTGGGTAGAAGTAGTAGCCGTCATCGACTATTCTTCCAACACCACCGTACAATTTGTCCAGCAACAAATCGTTACAAGGTTTGGAGTGCCACGTGCACTTATTTTTGACAATGGGACTCACTTCACAGGTGTTACTTTTCGAAAACTCATGCAATGCTTAGGGGTAACACATAAATTTACAACACCCTATCACCCCCAAGCCAACGGGTAGGGCGAAGTCACCAATAGGGAGATCACCAAGATCCTTACTCGAACCATTAGCAAATATAGGAGGGATTGGAGTACCACTTGGAAACTTCCTATAGGGTACTATCGCTCCACTTGGAAACTTCCTGTAGGGTACTCTCCCTATGAGTTAGTGTATGGAAAGTGGCCAACACTTCCAATCCAAGTAGAACTCTCGACACTGTCCACAGCTAGTGCTCTTGACCTTGACCTACCGCTAGCACAACGTGAACAATTAATCAATTTAAGTGTGCTAGATGAAAACCGACTAGTGGCCCTATTTTCAAATGAAACCCACAAAGCCTATAACAAGAAATGACATGATCTTAGGATTCAGAAGGTCACATTTAGATGTGGAGACAAGGTATTATATTGGAACCCCTCACATGTATCCCAATCAAAAAAGTTTTAGACACTATGGGAGGGACCTTATATTGTCTCCGAAACCTTCCCATCCGGGGCCTTGCTCATCCAAAAACTTGGGGATCCCATCTGAACATAGTTAGTCAACCACCAAAAATTAAAACCTTTCCATGAACTCCACACAACTAGTGCCACCGCCTCATCATCAGCCGATTGCCTTGCTCATCTTTTCTGTGTCTCCTTCTTTCCACCCAGTCGTGGGGGAGACCATCATCCCTGCTGATCCACTTCCCTACTCCCCTCATCATTTTATCATTTTTGTTTTACACTTTTTTGTTTTACAATTTTTTGTTTTACACTTCTTTGTTTTATCATTTTTTTTACAAATTTTTGTTTTTCAATTTTTGTTTTAAACTTCTTTGTTTTATCATTTTTTATTTTACACTTTTTTTGTTTTACACTTAATTATTTTACACTTTTTTGTCTTTCACCATTGTTCATAGGTTTTCACATTCTTTGCACATCTTTTCATTTTCTTTAATTATTTTTTGTTTTTTGTACATGTCTATTTTTTTCGCGTAATGGAAAATGTCATCGTATTGTCTTTAGACTTTCGGCACGGTCAGTTTTCGTTACGATGGGTACTGTAATAGTCTTCCTCGTTATTTGGCTCTCGCCATTGCATGGTTGTCCTTGGATTTTACCTTGTTTTCACTTCATACACTCGGCAATGAGTCCACGTCATTTGCCCATTCACCATTCCATGGTTTTCCTTCTATTGGGAACATGCAACCCCCTCATTGAAAAACATTTTAACTAATGTGTGACTTGTGTCATTCCTAGACTAAGGGATGACCCAATGGTTGGAATCAGGTGTGACTTCAAGGGGAATGCTTTATTCGTTGTTTTGTTCTATTCCCCGGGTTGCCGGTGTGTCCTCATGGATTTCCTCCCACTCCAAGTCTCTCTCCACGGAAGCTTCTGGGCAGTTTTACCTTGCATAGTGTGGTCCTCAAAAAAAAATAAAAAACAAAGCAAAAATAAAATAAAAAAATAGAATGAGGATTCAAAGCACACCCCTTGGTTGGATGCATGCGAACATGCATGGGTCTTCGCATGGTGTGGTTCCCCCAAACAAAAGAAACGAAAAACATATCGTGGGGGAATTCAAAGCACACCCCTTAAACCGCCTCTCACAGGCCACACGCACTAGTTCTGGGACTTCTTTCATCCTCTCTAACTTTGTCCCATTTCACTTCATTCTTCTCATGTTTCTTGGAGTGGTGGTTCTCTGTTGGGTTATTCTTGCTTCCTTGGGGGATGGTTGGGACTTTGTTTATTGCTGTGATGTCATTGACTATGGATGGTTTTGGGTTTGACCTCAGGAAAGGTTCTATCGGGTCACTTAACCACAATCGCACATAGGGTTTCATGTGGCCAACACTCGGAATGTCCATTCTCTCCTTTCTCTCTGTTCCCACTTCTCTTCATACTCACCTCACTTCTCTTTTTATGTTTTGTGTGTTCATCATGTTTTCTGTAGGTCTCTCATGCCTTGGTGGGTTCTCTTGGTTTGGAGTCTTAACTAGTCAACACTAATTCTTGGCACTCAGGCCCATGGACCCTAGTGTTGAGGGTATGCAGGGGCTACAAAGGCTGTTGCCTACTATGGGGAGGACCCACCTACATACTCTTGATTTTTCTTATTAAGCCTCCTATCTTTTGGATTTCTTGGTTAACTGGTTTCAGTGTCCCATCGTTCGATTCCATCCTCGCAGAGTTCTTTTTCAATCCCGTTCTCCAATTTTGTCTCTTTTTCATGCTTCATTTCCTTCCTCATGTCATTAGCCATGACCGAGCCTTTCACGTGCTTCAACCAGCTCAATTTGGGTTTTCAAATTCATCATTTCAGGTGTTTTATGGGTTGGTCAACGCTGGTCCATGGGTGAATAGTGTTGCATATACGGGGCCCCATATATGCAGTGCCTGCGTATATGCAATCACGTATATGTGGCCCCATCAACGTAGCACCTAGCCCCTATATATACACCTTCTGCACTTTCATTTTTCATCATTTGGAGTCCAAATTAAGGGGAGTTTTTGCCATTTTTTCTTCTTAACCCTTCCCAACGCACCTACATTTCATCATGTGTCCGCATCCACCCATCCTTCCCCTTTTACGCACCCAAAGGTATGCTCTCAGTCGTGGGGGGTGGTGCCTTTGTGTAATTAATTAATTAATTTGTTTGTTATTTACAAAAAATTTGGTCCTAACCCCTAACTTAACGCTCTGGGAAACTTAATGGTTTGCCTGTGCCATTAACATAACTTGGTCAAACTGATAAAGTATATACGAACCATCTTAAACTACTTATGAACAGTCTAACGAATGGTTATGTTTGATTGTAGATGGCACCTAAACTGAGGCACCTAAGGGACGAAGGACCATCACAACCAAGGGATAAGCGCCCACACACGGGAAGGGGACGAGGTGTGCAACTGCCAGAGTATGCAGAGGGCTCTCATGCAACTAGGCCCTTCCATGAAAGACCTGACATGGAATCTATTCATCAGATTCCTAAAGAGGAGATTCCTGGTGAGCAATCGCTTGGGGATGAGACTCCTGAGATAGCACCACGGCTTGAGGTCACCCTGACCCAAGCCTACCTTGATGCTATCACGCCGTGTGAGATGCAGTGAATGGTCCTTCAAGAGCTAAATTTTGGACCATTCCTCAAGCACGCACTAGAAGACGTGAGGCTCCAACTGCAGAACTCTTTGATGTGGCTAATCATTACAACTAGTGGTGAATGGTACTTAGGAGAAACTTATCTCTTTTGGTTGAATTGGCAACCAGGGTCTAGAGTAAGAATCAAAGACATTTATGTCTCTGACTCTTCGAAAGCAATAGCACAAGCTTTAGGGTTTCCTGAAACTGGGGCAGATGTGGTAGAAATTCCAAAGCAAGCTGATCCAGAGGTAAAGGTGCAATGGACCAAACGGTGCTATGGGGTAGAGCACAAGAAATTTGGCTCCTTGACCACGGTGGAGAGAGTATACTCAAATATTTCATCTTACCATCTGAATCCAACGGTATGACCCAACAAAATCACTGCCTTCTTCGCTTGTGTGTGTGCCACCTTGAGTGGGAAATTTCCCATGAGTCTTCCACAATTGCTATTTTTGGAGATTGAAAAAAGATTCACTGAGAATGAACGTGGAAGACAAGCTCTCCCATTTCCCTACCTAATCTAAAAGTTATGAAAATGGGCAAGGATAGCACAATACTCTAATGATATCATCTGGCGTGCCCCAATTACCTCGTTGCGAGAAATGATGAAAGATAAAATGCCTGCCACCACACAGACATAGGAGGAGCAGCAACCACATCCACCACCTGCACAAACAACGCAGTTGGGCTCACAAAACACAGCAGAATACATCCGCGAGATCCAAGAAACACTCTTGAGCTAGCAAGAGTAATTCGGTAGGACTGGTGGAGGAGAAGACCCTTCAGTCTATCGCCCTGCTATGAGCCACTTGGAGCAAGTGGCTCAGTCAGTCAGCTTGCTTGAAAGGGTAGGGCTGATATTCTCTGCCGCCCGAGCACCAATTCCAACCAGAATAGATCCAAGCATCCAAGATGTATCAACCGCAACCCATCAGTTATTCTTTGAAATCNTACAGACTTCTGTCGCAATGCCTGAACCTACTCCATTGACAGATTTCTATTTTTAGCTACCAACCTTCTTATGTCCACGTTCATCCTAGCTAGCTCCTCCTACTGTTGGTGGATGAAATCTTTCATGTGTTTGTTTTCTACACCAACATTGCGCATGCGATGAACTTCCACGGTCAGCTTCACGTTCTCCTGGTGAACCTCTACCAAGTCCTTTTCTAAGTGATACACTCGGGCATCTGCTATGAACTTGTTGAGGATCGTTGTCTCTCGCACATCCTCAACAACCTGAAGTTTATGCTGAAATTGTTGAAAAGCTTCATCTCTGGTGATTTCACGATTGAGGATGGTAGGATCGGCAAGCTGGGCTCTTAATTGGGATACCTCGATTGCCAAGCACTAACAAGCAGCTTAAGAAACTTCTAGTTGCCCTTCCAAAACAAGGCTCTTGCTCCTTGCCGATAGCAGCTCCAACTGGGTTGCAGTGATGTTGTCCAGAAGGTCGAAGACATCCAGAAGTAGTTGCTCAGTTCCTNAGTAGGAGGAGCTAGCTAGGATGAACGTGGACATAAGAAGGTTGGTAGCTAAAAATAGAAATCTGTCAATGGAGTAGGTTCAGGCATTGCGACAGAAGTCTGTAATTGAAATTTTCTCTTGGAAAAATGAGGCTTTGAAGTTTGAAAAAGTTAAAAATAATTACAGGGACCAAGTGGGATTGCAGAAGGAGGTAAATGAGAAGCACATTCAAGTCGCTAAAGCCCACATGAACCAAGCACTCCAGCAGCTCCGAGAGGGAGGTGATGTATGGTCATCCATCTTTGATATGTTGAATGCCTACAATAAAGCAGAAATCCACCTAAAGGAGCTATAGATCGAGGAAATGATAGAATACATGGAGTTGACCAACCTTTGATATGAGAACCTAGCTATGCTCATAGCTGGGAGACTATGGTTAGAGTTAGAAAAGAAAGTGGTCGCCTCGTATTCCTTATATGAGGGAGAGTTCCAGGTACACAAGGCAACAAAACAAAAGCTAGCAATAGCAAACACAGAACTCGAGGTCCTCTGCCCAAGCTTTGAAGGATAATGTACAGTCACGGAGGACCTGGCTCAAAGAATGAATGACTACCAGTAGCTGTAGGCATCAATCCGAGCGTTCGTTATTGAATGCAAGCAGTTCGTAGCCTGGTTTTTTAACTTAAAAGAATTCATTCCGAAGGTGCCTTACCCTTGGGAAGTTCTAGTTCCAGCACACATTGGAGAAGCTGCCTAGACCGTGAATGATCCTAGAAGGAAAGAAGAAAAATGAGGGCTCTCTTGGAGGCTTTCCGGCTACCTCCAGAAGTTGCAGCTATTGCAGGGCTACCGACATCCATGCCGCCACCAACGCATGGGCCAGAGGCTGGAGAAGGTTCGTCATAACCACTGCCCCTAGGGATGGTGTGATCTTCTCCAGCAATTTTGTGCATCATCCTACACAGCAAAGGTTCCAGGACTAGCGAGGTGTTCAATTTTATCTCTGAACACTGTCATTTTTGTAATTTTTCCCCCTCTGTAACTCAGGCACTTGGTTAAATTTATGTTGTGTCATGTGTGTGTCATGTATGTGTTTACGTTATGTGTGTTGTAAATAAGAATCCATACCTTCCAAATTATAAAGTAACTCGGGGATGAGTTTTTTCTCAGTCTTGGGGGTATGATGAAGTGTCATTTAGTCAATGCGTCGATTAGGCCGCGTATACATGCCAGCATCGACGCGGGCCCATCGACGTAGCCATCCTACGTCGACGTGGCCCCATTTACGCAGCCACCTTTCCCAACCTATAAATAAGAGGGCCTTCCACCTCATTGAAGCATATCTTTTTAGTAGTTGTAGCGAAGCTCTTGTAGTTTGCTCCCGCAGGAGATAGAATATTTTCCAAGTGCCTGTAGCAAGTGTAAGAAAAGTGATCGGATCTTTATTCAAGCGTTGATGTATCTGAGCCCATTGGCGTGACGGAAATAAAGATGAACTGTTCAAGAATTCCTTGAAGCATTTGGACTTAGTTATTTTATGCATTTAATAGTTTAATGTGTTTATGCTTTATTAGTTGCTTGTTAATTACTTAAGTTTTTGTTATTGTAATTTCAATCGCTATTGTTCATTCATAGTTCATTAAGGCCATAAGTATGACCATCTCGAATGTAACCCAAACACTTGATAAACCCAATGACGCTTAACGTCTGGTAACCCAGAAGTGTTAGGAAATGCTCAGAACGTGCTTGGAAGATGGGACCGGATACTTATGTTAGGAGTAATTAAGATTTAGATTAAGATAGTTTTAGATTAATTAATATTCTATCCTTATTTTCCAAGATAATTAGTCGCTGAAAAGATAATTAAAAAGATATAAAAATCATTAGCCTTAGTCTCACTTAACCATTGTAAACAGACTTCACAAGTGATATTAGGATGACAACAACCGTTCTAACCCAAGGTTTCACTGGTTAGAAGTCTGGTGTATGTTAAGTGCTTGCAATCTATAGATTTTGACCGAGTCACGCGTGAATGCTCGTGATTCATATGGTTGGGTGTAGGGGTACCTAGCTGCTCATCACTTGTCATACATGCCATGGGCTCATGTAATCATTACTAGGATTACCAAGTGAATTCACTACTAAGTGAATCAAGTGAAGGCACTACTAGGTTACCAAATGATTATAGTTAATGCTCGAAACTAGTTGTACTTATTCCACCTTACTAATGGACATTGGAAAAGTAAAGTACTTAGAAAATGTAAAGAACTAAATCAAAGTAAACTTATTAGAAAATAAAAGTAAACTAAGTGAGATGTTGTAATGGAAAGAAACAATCTCATTCTTTATTACTGGTCATGAATTGTGTTTAGGTACAATCCACTCAAATAAAGACTTTGCACAACTATTAGTTACCACACTACGGACATTTCCTTCTAGCTCTAACTCTAAGTATAACTCATAGGAAAAAACTACAAGAATTTTGCTAAGCATTATGCAAAAGTTGTTCTTTTAATGCTATAATGGGTTGGTATATGTTGTGAGGACCATAATCCACTACATTGTATCTATGATGATGTAACCAAAGCTATGATATCATACCTTTGAATTTAAAGGATTTAATCATACCCCCACAACTAACTAAAAACTCATTCTCAAGTTAAAACAAAAGGAGGATTGAGATCCTTATAATATTATGAGGTGTATTTAGATTTTGACATCACTACTTATATACATTGCTAACTTGACTCTGAATGTTGCATTGTGGTTTGAGTGTGGTTTTCCAAATTATCATGCATTGCATGATTAATAAAATTTGATAAACTAAAACATCAAAATAAGACAAAATGGTAAAGCTCAATGTAGCCTCATGTCCTTGGTGGTGTGGCTCCTCCATTAGCTTCTTCCCTTTATCATTGGGCTTTAGAATCTGATATTTTTTGAGTAATGACTAAAGTTTCTCCTCTTCTAATTTGGGATCATGTATCGTCTAGGTGAATTCTATGATATTTGTTGGATTCGATACCTTCCATGGAAATGACAATTGTGGAAACATTTTTTTTGTGTTTAGATACCAAGCCACAAATTTTCATCTCTCTTTCTCAAATGTGTTGACCAATTTTCTTAGTTCTTGATAGTTGGTCATTCTATAGGCTAGGTTTGTTGTTACATCCTTTTGATCTTAATAGTTGGCTTTTACTACTTGAAGTTTGAGGTTTGTGATGTGTAGTTTCTATTGTGCATCTTTTTCAATCTATAAATTCCTTTTCATAAATTGTGTACACTGTAGGTACTTGCTATTTTAGCTCATTCCTTGGTCTACTTTTTGTGAACATGGCTAGATTAGCATAATGGAGATTTTCCAATCCCATGTATTCTATGAGGTCTTCAATTTGCAGGTCCTTGTTCTTTATCTTAGCTTGGTGGACATGAGCAAGACAATCTAGGATTAGCTGCCAATTAAATGTTTATGTAGTAAGGGAGTTGATTTTGGCTTTGGCTAATTGGATTTCTTTTTCATTAGTCTATTTGTACATGCCCACTTGTCTCTAAAGTGCTCATTTAATCTTTCATGCTTTTTGGCCTCATTTTTCCATGCATTAATCATAATAGATGACTTTTGGTAGATTGTGTGGACTTTCTCCATTGATAGAGTTTTATTCTCTCTAGCCAATTTTTGCATGTCTTGTTTAACTCTAGTAAATTATTCTTTAAGTTGATGAATACTTTCTTCTAATACATTCTTTTTTTTTCTACATCACTCAACCTTGTATGTTCAGTAGCAATTCTTTTATTTTCTTCTTTAAGGGTAGTTAGTTCTTTGGTATGTGTGTACATTTGTGCTTCTGCCATAAAGGCATTCCATGTTACCTTTTCCTTTTCCATCTAGATGGGTTACAGGCAGCCATGTTGATGGGGCCCAATCAACTAGGCCTTGTCGACTGGGCCCCATCAACTAGGCCCTGTTGATGTAGGGTCTATTTTTTCCTATAAATACGTGCTCACCAGCCACATTTATGACATTAGTCAGTCATAGTGTAGTGAAGCTCTTGTAGTTTTTTCATTTGAAAATTAGAATATCTTCCTGAGTGCCTGTAGTAGGAGTCATTGAGTATATGGATCTTTATTTGAGCATTGTTGCACCTAAGCATGAAAATGTGTATGGCAATAAAGACAAGCTTCTTAATAAACCTTGCAGCATTCTGGATAGTTTAGATATATATTCATGTATTCAATGCTTTCAGTTGTTTATTTAATGTTTTCTAGTAATTGAGCTAACTAAGCAAGATAAGCTAAATAAATTAAATACATAAGTATGACCGCTTCGAGTGTAACATGTATTCGCTTGGTAATTTCAACAGCATTATTGCTTGGTGCACCAAGTAGCATAATGCTTGGTAACCTAGTAGTGGATACGTGGGTTTAGGATGTGTATGGAAAGTGGGATTGGATGCTTATGTCAGGAAAAGTTTGAGACTAGTTAGTTAGTTAATTTAGATTAGTCATTAAATTACTTTATCACTCTCTCTCCCTAAGCACCAAAGAACATAAGACATAAAATGATAAAAGTCAAATGCCTTGGTTACACTTAAACATATCTTTGTATGTCAAAAGTGTAATTGGAAAGACAATGAATGACCTTAGGGCAAGATTCACTTTCTAGAAGACTAGTGCATTAGAAACTATAAAGTCCACGGAATTTGACCAGATTGCACATGAACGCTTGTGATTCATATGGTTGGGTGTAGGGGTACCTCGCCACTCATCATTGGCACAATTGTCAGGAACTTTGTTTATTAAAACATGCACTATCTAGGATTAGTAAGCATTATTAATCTCGTTGGATGAACCCAAGCTCAACATCACTCCCACATCACCCATAATTACAAAAGCACATTAATTATTTTATTTGTTACAAAATGTCTTCTTCCCATAGGCATGAAGATGTCAAATCATCGATCTCACAAGAGTGCAAAGTGGTATATACTCATCCAGATAAGTATGTATCAGACTTCACCTTCATCCTACATTAGGATGAATAGTTACAATGGCATGATATGAATGGAAACATTGTAATGCCCCCTAATTGATCTATGCCAAGGATGCTCTTTCAAACTCTTAAGAAGTTGGGCATCCTAGATCTTCACAAGGAATACATTATGAATGGTTATGATACTCAAGACTATCATTCCACTGAAACACAATGTATGAGAGATCGACACCAAAAGAAGCACCATGAGTTTATCTCTTGTTCCTGCTAACCCCTTGTTCCTGCTAAATCAAGATGACAATGTGGATCCTCCCCTTGGGGGCTCTCAACATGAAAATTCACCACCCTCCATTATTAGTGACCCTAAAATTGTGATCCAATATTCATAAACTTGGTTCAAGAAAAAGTGGCAATTAAGGCAAGGACTTGGGCAAACATCAAGATGGCAAGGGATCTAAGGATGGTGGTTGTAATGAGTGAAGAGGTGGTGGAGGACACTACAATGGTGGTAGCAGTCCACCTTCCTCTTCATCCTCTTCATCCAATTCCAAACATTCCTCTTCATCTTCTAGTTTTGATAAAAGCCACTAAAGAAATAAGCATGATGAAGGTGATCAAGGGGACAACAACGATCATAGAGCTCACCAAGAACAAAGGGGTGACAAAAAACATCATTAACGTCATTGACACAATCATGATGATGAACCTTTATTAGTAACTTGAAGCATGCTTAACATTGCATAGGTAGTTAATATTCCAACTAGGCATGTGAAAGATAGTTGGATCAAGCACTTAGACATGAGCAATGTTTCAAGATTTGATGGGGGATACAACTCTGATCTGTAGAACCATCTATAAGCTTTCTAAGATGCTTATGCCTTACAGAACATTGAAAATGATTGGTAGAAACTCAAGCTATTCTCCAGGATGCTCATTAAGGAAGTTGAAAGTTGGTATTGGTCCTTGGAGCTAGAATCCATTTGCAGATGGAGTACTATGTTGGAACTATTTAATAACAAATACCAAACATAATCCAGAGTGTCTAATCTAAGAAAGCAAATCCAAAGCTAGAAATAGGGAACACATGAACCTTTGGATGCCTCCATGGACATATTATTCACTCTTACACTGATGCCCTGGCCATGGTTATTCTCAGAGAGAATAACTCCTCCACATTATAGATGGGCTTAGAGCAGAAACTAGAAGAACTCTTAGTGTGTATGCCCAAGGGATATTGGCTGAACTAAGAGCTCATCAAATTCAAAGGCTACGAAGAAGGTGAGTTGTGAAAAAGTAAAAGTGTAGAAGAGTATAATAGGGACCCTTCCATAAGAAAAAGGAAGGTCCAATTTTATGACAAGGAGGAGTCACCACTTGATGAAGTGATGAACAGGAAAACCTTACCTATTTAAAAATCTATCTTTGATATTTTGGAAAAGGTTAATAAATTATGGGACTTTTTGGATGAAAAATTCCAAACTTCTATGAAGATTGCTAAAGAATCCAAAGAGCAAAATAGTGATTGTAACTATAGGAGGTGGAGAGAAGCTGAATGTGCCTACTAGAGAGGTAAGGGTAAAGTTGTTATAGTAGAAGAAGTTGCGAAGATAGATTCTAAAGATGATATTGGTTGTGATATTTTTCAATATGAACATCCAAAGGGATGTTTCCCTATGGCATCACACTTACAAAATTTTGGGATGTATGCATGGAATCCATGACTAGCAAGGAGGTAAGCACCTAGACGATTGTCCAATCCTCAAGGAAATTCGAGGCAATTCCACCAGCACCAACAAGCTTATTATTCAAGTGGAGCTCCACCACAGCCTTATAAGCAATACTAACAACGGCACCAACCACAATCATGGAGAATACCACCACCAACACAACAGTACTATTATAAGCAACCAGATCCATATGGATACTATGTTCAACAACTTGTCTCTCTAAGATGTTTTGCAAGCCATGCCTCATTTTCGCATCACTATTATCCTCTAGAGTATCACTGAACACATTCATCATCTACTTGAGGGAAGAACCCATATCCATGCCATCCTTTACATCTATTTGCATACATCCCTTTGCCCTCAACCCAGTTACCTTTTGCTCCATCCATGTAGGGTGAAATTCCTTCATAGCCATAACAACGAAATGCTACATGGGCTATACATTCACAACTAGCCTTTTAGCCAAGTAGTTCGGATAATTGTTCTAGGAAATGATCCTTCTTCTGACCCAACAGTCCTCCCAAATCCTCACAACCTAATATTGCTAGTTACCCTGTATCTTCAACACCCTTATCCTCTACATGAAACACATTCGAGTACCCTTCAAACCAAGTGCCACCTTAGATCTACACTATGATGTTAACGCATGTTGTCTCTCATTGGATCAAGGCTGGCAATCTTCCCATGAAAAGATTTGACCCAGGAAGTCCTCGCATTTACTTATAGATTGTTGGACATGAGCCATGCAATGCTCTTCTTGATTCTAGTTCTAGTGTCAATCTCATCTCATGACATGTACAAAGCTTGGAACCTACCACCTCTTAAGAAGAGAAACATTTGTTTAGAGTTAGCAAACCAATCAATCACTATTCCTTTAGGATTAGTGGAGGACATTATAACCATAGTTTATGGGTGGTCCTACCCTACTGATTTTCTAGTCATTAAGGTTGAAAACTGTAAAGGTGACTTCCTCATCATTATGGGAAGGGCTTAGTTAAGCATAGTAGATGCAAGTATGGGTATAAGGCACCTCTCCTTGGAAATCTCTAAGGAAAATGATTTTGGACATTTAGAGAAGAAGCATGTTCCATGCATCATGTACAGTGATAATAGGTGCAATTGTGTGTAAAAGATTTGGTCCATCAAAAGTACATTCATTAAAGAATGCAACCAATGTGCACATGAACAAGATATTTAAAGGTGCTTATACGCAATAGCCACAAAACAAGAGGGCATTCAGTGGTTGATAGTTGACTCTAATAGCAACACACTATGCATGGAACCTACTGAGAGCTTGATATGTGCTTATGTTGAATACATAAATAAACTTGGGCAAGTTCATCGATAACTCTCCAATGAAGAAAATGATAATGCATGTTAGGGAGAGTTGGAAATCCCTAAAAATTTCAAATAGGAGCCCCTAGAGTTAAAAAATTTGTTGGCCAACACGAAATACGCATTCTTGAACAATGGTAAGTTGGTCATAATCAATGCAAATCTTGCTGCTAAACAAAAAGATAAGCTGTTACAAGTCATCAACAAGTGGCCAACAACTTTTGCTTGGTCATATCCCAAACTTATAGGAATTGACCCTTGGATATGCTAGCATTGCATTTACACTGACCTGGCCATGAAACTAAGAAGGCAACTACAAAGGCAGTTGAACCCCAAATTAAAACATATCATCAAGGAGGAAATAGAACAACTCCTCAAGGTAGGGTTCATCTATCCCATCGTGGATAGTGAGTGGGTTAGCCCACTCATAATTGTGCTAAAGAAAGATGGAAAGTGGCATGTTTGCATCAAATTTAGGCTATTGAATATGGCTATGTTTAAAGATCATTTTCCATTGTCATTTGTGGATCAGCTGTTGGACACCATATCCAGGCATTGCTATTATAGCTTCTTGGATGGTTATAGTGGATATAACCAAATCAAAATTGCACCAAAAGATTAAGCCAAGACAACATTCATAAGTCCATGGGGGAATTTTGCATAGTGTAAGATGTCATTTGGTCTATGCAATGCCCTTACAACATTTCAATGCCTGGTCCTTAGTATTTTTCAGCAGTATATTGGTAGTGGTGTAGAAGTCTTTATGGATGATTTTTCTACCTATGGGACTACATTTGAGCAAGCCCTGGATCACCTTATGTGGATATTAAAAAGATGTGTCAAAATAAACCTTAGGATCAATTGGCAGAAAAGCCATCTAATGGTTTAGGAAGGCATTGTATCAGGGCACCAAATTTCACAAAAAGGGATTGAGGTAGCCTTGGAGAAGATAAGGGTTATCCAAGGAATAACATGTCAACTAGAGATAGTTAAAGATGTCTGATCATTCCTTGGACACATTGTCTACTACTGAAAATTCATAGAGAATTTCTCTAAGATTGTAAAGCTATTACTTGAGCTTACAAAGAAAGATGCACCATTTGTTTGGACTGAGTGTGAACATGCATTCCAACAGTTAAAGGATAAACTTTTAGAAACTCCAATTCTATGGGCACCAAACTAGTCCAAACCATTTCACATAATGAAAAATGCATCTAATTATGCCTTTGAAGTTGTGCTTATGCAATTGGACGATAAGAAACATCCATATTACATCCATTGCGCAAGTTGAAGCATTGTGGGTGCATAATTGAATTACACCACAACTGAGAAATATTTGATGGTAATGGTGTATGATCTTAACAAGTTTAGGCACCATCTGCTTGGTTATAAAGTATTTATGCACATAGATCATAGTGCCATATGCTTCCTGATGAATAAGCCAATGATGAGCCCTTGTATCATATGGTGGCTCGTGATCTTATAGGAATTCGATCTCACAACGGTATATTGGAAAGGAACTAAGAATGTGGTTGCTGACCATCTCTCTTAGTTAAGATGGAATAAAAAAGAGGAGGAGAGTCCATTCTTTGATCAATTTTTAAATGAACTCCTCTTTACAAGAGCAATAAATGATCAAGTTCCCATAAAAACAAAATGGTATGATGGCATCCTCACTTACCTTCTCACCCAGGAGATGCCACAAGGTCTAGACTTTAGGAAGAAATAATAGTTTCTTCATTAGGCAAAGTACTTCATGGAAATCAATGGACACCTTTACAAGGTATGCGTCAGTGGCTTGGTTCATTGGTGTGTCCCTAATATGGATCAACTACGCATTCTTTAGGATGCTCAAGAAGGCCCTTGTAGAGGCCACTATGTATGGAGGCACACAGTCATAATAATCCTAATGGTAGGATACTATTGACCTACAATTTTCAAGGACGTCCATCAATTTGCTTGATCTTATGGGCATTGTTAAAGAGATGGTGGGTCCTCAATAGTGGATTCAATCATTGAAGCCCTTTGACGTATGGGGCATAGACTTCATGGGTTCTATCACACTCATGTCTAATGAAAAGGGATATAGCATCGTAGTAATCAACTACTGCACCAAATGGGTAGAAGCAGTAGCCATTACTGACTGTACATGATCTACTACTACCAGATTTGTACAAAAACATGTTGTAAATAGGCTTGGGGTGCCATGTGCATTGATTTCTGACAATGGAACTCATTTTACAAGTGCCACTTTTAGAAAGTCAATGCAACACCTGGGGGTTGAACATAAATTAACAACATCCTATCATCTCCAAGCCAATGGTCAAGCAGACATAACTAACCGAGAGATTACAAAGTTCCTAATAAGGACCATAAGCAAATATAGGAGAGATTGGAGCACAAAACTCAATGATGCCCTTTGGGCATACCATTCAACATGGAAAATTCCTATTGGCTACTCTCCCTATGAGTTAGTGTATGAAAAAATTCTAATAGTTCTAGTTCAATCTTAAACTTCATACACTCTCAATAGCCTATGATCTAAATCTTGACCTAAGTCTAGCCCAAAAAGAAAGACTGATCAAGCTCAACACGCTAGATGAAAATAGATTGGTGGCCCTATCTTTGAATGAGGTGCACAAGGTATTCAATAAATAATAACATGACCAAAGAATACAGCAAGTGAAATTTCAACTGGGAGATAAGGTTCTTTACTAGAATCCACACATGTACCTCAAACATGTTGTGGGAAGGACCTTATATAATTTATGAAACCTTTCCTTTTGGGACCATGATCATATACAAACATGAGAGCTCAAATAAAAAGTAGTTGATCAACATCCAACAAGTGAAGCTTTTCCATGCGCCAAAGTAAGCCAGTGCAACAAATACCTCAACGGATGGACAACCATGCTCAATTTTTTAGATCTCCTCCTTTCAACTCAATCATGAGGAAGATGGTCATTCATGCTAAATCATCCACATGGCTTCTCAATTTTTCTATTTTTTGTTTTCCACATTTTTGATATTGTAAGTTATTTATTTTACAACTTTTTGATTTTCAAAATTTTTCATATTTTTATACAATGTTTTGTTTTACACCATCATTAGTATGTTTGAATCTTTCTTGAATAATTTAAACTTTTATTATATCTTTTACTTTGTTTGGTTTGAATGTGACTTTTCATTATTTTTGCTAATAAAAGTGCTTTATCGATGTAGGCCACAGTGCTACTGTTGTTATGTACTAATGATGGTTTTTGCTTAATGTAGTGATTGTCAATGTCTAGTTTCTATTTTTGAATTGTGATGTTTTATGACTATGACATGGTTTATTTTTCATGGAACAAGCAGTGTGTCTACATTATCCACCCATCCCACAAAATCTATGGTTTTCCTTATTTTGGAAGTTTGATATCCCTTCCATTAAAGAGACTTTTAATAAATTGATGACCTTGGTAGTTTTCAAAATTGGGAAGGATTCAAAGGGTTGTATAGGGTGTGACTTCAAGGGGACTCAATACTCTTTGTACTCTTCTACTTGCTTGAGTTCTTGAGTGTTTTTTCATGGACTTCTTACCATTCCATTCCAACCACTAATCGGAAGTCAAATAAAGTCTTTGCATGGTGTGGTTCCCATCCAAAATAAAGAAAAGAAAAACAAAAACACAAAAGAAAAAAAACATGATGGGTATTTAAATCATACCCCTTAGACAAATAAATGGGCTACAGGCATCAGTTATGGAACTAGAAAGACATGTTACCCATGCCTAAAGGTCCCCTCTAACTAAGGACCTCTCTCACTTCCTACTTCTCTTTTCTTCTCTTTATGGAATAATGGTTGTTTTGTGGGAGCACTCTTGTGTCTCAAGAAGGTGTATTGGTTTTGGAGTGATGATGCAAAGTCACTGAAAGAGGTTGGTTTTGGTCTAGACTAAGGATGGATCTTCTCAAGTAATTTTAAACAAAAACTCCACAAGGGACTTCTTATGACCTCAATTTGAGATTCCATTCCACCCTCTTTGTCATTCAGCTATGCTACCACAACTCACCTCACTATTGGTTTCTATTTTATGCTTGATTTCTTAGTTTGATGTGTTGGAATTCTTAGATAGATTCTTCCAGGTTGGTCCTTAACTTTTTATGATCATTAAATCAACTATGGGACACACGAACTCCTTAGTAGAGGTTATGTAAGGGTAAAGCATGTGCCTACTATGGGGAGGACCCACTTGGATATCTCTTGGTTTAGATAGTTAAGCCCCTTACCTTAGACATTGCTACAATCCTATCTTTTGCATATTCCATTATGTATTCTACCCTATGCTCTTTAAAAGTTTCATTAAATTCATTCTCCAAAACATTTTCTCAAATTTCTAAATTTTCTAAGCTTCAAAAACCTCTTCTACTATTCTCATTATGTTCATGGCTTTTCAAGCTTCCATTTGACTCAAATTTCACTAAAAAATTCCTTGTATTTTGGAAGTTTAACCAAGTCAATGGAAGTCAATAGTAATTCACAACCACATTGACTAGGCTTAGTTGAGGTAGCTGACCCCATTGACTGGGCCCTGTCGACTAGGCCCAGTCGATGCAAGCCAAAAATTCTATAAATACCATCGAGACTTTAATTTTTTTACATTTTCTTCATAACATTAGGGGAGTTTTTGTTATTTTTTAGAGCCCAAAACCTTCCAAAGCCCATAACTTGGCAACCATTTGTCCAAATCACTCTGTTCTTTGATCCTATAGCTATCAGAGGTAAGCTTTTGATTGTGGGGGCTACAAACCTTAAGGTTTCCAATGAAGTTTTTTGAAAATTTTTTAAACTTTCCCAAAGGGAATAATAAATACAATAATACAAAACTATTAATTCATGAGAGTTAATCCTTCTAACACCTTTTAAAATGACTCATTAACATTAAAATACAAATAAAATAATGATTAAAATTGATTAAATTAGCCAAAATCACAACTTAGCCAAGTGTAACTATCCCAAGGAGAGAAGGAGCTCCAATTGTTTCATGCTACACAACAATTGCTAACCCGTGGTCATGTTGTGATCATAGATGGCACCAAGATTGAAACGAACGTAGGAGGGAGGACCATCGCAACCAAGGGAGAAATGACCTAGGGCTAAAAGGAACCAACAAGAATAGCCTCAAGAACAACCAAAAGCAACCCATGCAACAAGACCTCTTCAAGAGAAGCCTAAAGTGGAATCTATTCAATAGATTCCTAAAGAATAAGTTGAAATAGAACAATCACAACATGGGGAAGCACCAGGACCCATACCAAGGTTGGAAGTCACACTAACACAAGTCTACCTTGACACCATTAGGGCCCATGAAATCCAATGCTTAGTTATCTAGGAATTAAAATTTGGGCCATTTCTAGAACATGCTCTATCCAAAGTGAGAACACAATTGCAAACCTCTCCCATATGACCAATCATCACTTTCAATGGGGAGTGGTACATGAAAGACATGTACCTCTTCTAGAACAACAGAAGGGTAGGCTCCATAGTGAAGATTAAGGACATTCAAATGTTCTACTGAGCTGATGTTATTGCACAAGTTCTTGGGTTGCTTGACATAGGAACATAATTGCTAGATTTATCAACACAAGTTGATCCTAAGGCCAAAAAGGAGTGGACCCAGTAGTGTTATGGGATTGATTGTAAGGAATTCGATGCACTCACATTGGCAAAATGCATATACTTTAAGATAGCAACCTATCACCTCAATCCAATAGTGAGGCCTAGCAAGATGACTGCCTTTTCCACCCAAGCATGCACCACTCTAAGCGAGAGATTTTTGGTGAACATTCCATAATTAATCTATTTAAAAATTCAAAGAAAATGAACATGGAAGAAAAACCCTACCTTTCCCATGTCTCATCTAAAAAATTTGCAAAGGGACAGGGATCATTTGCTAAGTAAATGGCACGATCAGGCATACTCCCATTGCCTTGTGGTCTGAAATGATGAAGGACAAGACACTTATTTTGTCTAAAGAAGGGAAGCAATAGCCACCACCTTGACTGCTTACTCAAGAAATAATGCTAGAGGCCCACATAGCCATTGAATTCTTGCACGAAATCTGAGAACAGCTCTTGCATGAGCAGGAGAGGCTTGCAAGAATGAGTGGTGCAGACCCATCTATATATCAACCCATGATGAATCACCTTAATGAGGTGGCTTGGAAAATTAGCCAAATGAAAAAAGTATACCAATATTCTTTGCCCAATGAATGCAGTTATCTATGAGATCAAATCCTAGTGCTTGAGAGGTGACGATGTCTTTGTCTCAACACCATTTATTTTACAAAATCTCTAGGAATGTCACCTCCTTTTTGGTGTGCTTGGAGGAGGATAAGGGGACAACTGTATTAGTGATGTAGCACTAAGGGCAAGAGACCATTGTTGAAGTTGTTGCTGATTGAATGGAAAAAGTGCATAATGCACCTATGACATCTATAACAAATGTATCTGCACTTCAAGATTTGCAGATGTTTGCAGGAATGGTTAGTTGAAGATCGAACGTAGCCCTTTATGAAGAGTTGTTGGAAGCAAAGGACAAATGCATCATCTTGGAAGGGTAACTTGAAACAACTCAGGCACAAAACCAACACTTGGGCACAAAATTTGCTAAATTGTGTGCCTATTTTGCTCATCCCATGCTCCTCAACATTGTAGTAACCATAGATGAAGCTTTTCAACAACTTCAGGAATGACTAAAATAGGTTAAGGAGGAAACAGTGATGGCCATTTTCAACCAATCCATAACTGAAGAAAAAACCTACTTAGTTTAGAAGGACTTGGTCTAGATGCGCTAAGAAAATGAATCATTGACCATCAAAAACCATCACCTACACATTTTTGATGCACAAAAATAACAACTTCAAGAATTCATTCATCAATAGCAGAAGAAACTCACCAGGGTAAACATAAAGTTAAGAAAATTGGCAATGGAGAATCAAAATATGTCTATGGAGGAAGTTTGAGCCTTATGCCAGAAATCTCCCATTAAGATTATCACATGGAAAAATGAGGCTCTTAAATTTGAAAGAGTCAAGAATCACTATAGAGACTAAGTTGGCCTACAAAAGGAAGTGAATGAGAAGCACATTCAAATGGCTCAGGCAAAAGTAAACGAGGCCCTCTAGCAAGTCCAACAGGGAATAAAGGTATGGAAACCCATCATTAATGGAATAAATGCCTATAATAGATTAGAGATCTACTTGAAAGAGTTGTAAATTGAAGAAATGACAGAGTGTATGGAATTAGCCAATCTTTGTTATGCAAACCTGGTGATGTTGACTGTCAAACAGTCATGGTTAGAACTTGAGAAGCAAGTGGCTAGCTCGTACTTACTATACAAGGAAAAGTTCAAGCACCATAAGGACACCAAGAAAAAGCTTAAAACAACAAACGTTGAACTCAAGGTTCTTAGGGCACGATTCACTGATCAATGATCAACTACAAAGAACCTAGCTAAGAGAATGCATAATTACCAAGAGCTGCAGAACATAGTTAGGGTGTTCAATATTGAATGCAAGTAATTTGCTACCTAGTTTATCAATGCCAAGGAGTTATTTCCAACAATTGCCTATCCTAGGGACATGCCCATTCTTGCCCACATTGGCAAAGCTACATGGATGGTGCATGAACCCAGGAGTAAGGTGGAAAAAAATGAAAGCATTGTTAGATGCCTTTCACCTCTCATTAGAAGTTGTAGTAGCAACAGGATGATCATAGCCACCTTAGCTATTGCACATGTCTAAAGCTAGTGAAGGTCCTTCAAAACCTCAAGAGCCACCACCACCTAGGATTATTTGACCTTCTCTAACAACTTCATGCCATCAAATGAAGTGCCATCCAAGTTCGAAGCTTCATGTCATGGTGTTCAATTTTGTGTCATGAACACTGTAATTTTTGTAATGTGTTGGTCTGTACACTCAAGTACTTAATTTTGTCATGTCAATTTGTTAAGTCAAGCATCAGTCAATAATCCCATACCCTTTTGATTTTGTAAAGAACTTGAGGATGAGTTTTCATTTAGTCATGGAGGTATGATGGGTCATGGATGGCTCTATTAACTAGGCCTTGTCAATGCATCATTTTATGTATCGACTAAGCCTCGTCGATGCAGGGTCTATTCTTGCCTATAAATACACACTCACTAACTGCATTTATGGCATCAGTCAGTGATAGTATAGCAAAGCTCTTATAGTTTTTCTATTTGAAAGTTAGAATATTTTATTGAGTGCTCACAATAGGAGTCATTGAGTATATGGATCTTTATTCAAGCATTGTTGTACTTGAGCATGACAGTGTATATAATAATAAAGATGAGCTCCTTGATAAACCTTACAGCATTCTGGATAGTTTAGACATTTATCCATGCATTCAATGCTTTTAATTGTTTATTTAATGTTTTCTAGTAATTGAGCTAATTAAGCAAGATAAACTAGGTAAATTAAATACATAAGTATGATAGCTTCAAGCATAGCACATATATGCTTGGTAATCCTAGTAGCGTTATTTCTTGGTGCATCCAGTAACATAGTGCTTGGTAACCTAGCAGTGGATACATGGGTTCAAGACATGTATGGAAAGTGGGACCAGATGCTTATGTTAAGAAAAGTTTGAGACCATTTAGTTAGTTAAATTAGATTAGCCATTAAATTACTTTATCTCTCTCTCTCCCTAAGCACCAAAGAACATAAGACATAAAATGATAAAAATCATATGGCTCGATTACACTTAACTATATCTTTGAATGTCACAAGTGTAATTGGAAAGATAATAAATGACCTTAGGGCAAGATTCACTTCCTAGAAGACTAGTGCATTGCAAACTATAAAGTCCATGGAATTTCACCAAATTATGCATGAACGCTTTATGATTTGTATGGTTGGGTGTAGGGGTACATTGCCACTCATCACATTTCTACTTTGATGTTTTTGGTTATAAGCTAGCTCACTAGTTCAATTCTAAATTTGTTGAGCTAGTCTAGTGTTATGTATTATTAGGATGTTTCTTTTCTGCTCTTAAGACTACCAATATAGCTTGCAACCTTTGCACTTCATTCTTTGCATGCTCAGCTCTTGTTTCAGCCATTACTAGCTTACCCTTTGTTGAAATCAAATTTGACTATAATGTAGTAATATCACTCAAGATATCAAAGATATTTTGCATTACTTAGGCTTATCTACAGTAGCTCATCTAGGATGTCTTCATGTTCTTATGGAAGGATGGATGTACTAACTATCATTTCAACATCTCTGGTTCTAATAATATCGACTAATGGCATAGTGGAAACATTGAATAATTATTTGATGTGATCCAAAATCACCTTTGCTTCTTTTGTGCATTTTGGTATTGCATTAACACAACTATGGCTCCTTCTCCTGTCTCCAACATGACTTGAAAGGATGCAGCATTCCCAGAGATTTGTTGTGCCCAATCTTCATCTTCTCCTACTTGCAATGAGATTTGATTACTAGAAAGTCCTATTGATACTATAGGCCTTATGGAATTGTCTCTTACTTTATACATTGTAGAACCTTTCCTATTTGCCTAGCTTATAGTTTTGGCAATTTTTTGCAAATTGCTCATGAAAGATCTATAGTCCTACTATGCTAGTTGAGCATTTGATTCAGGTCTATTGGTGTTGACCCACTGAGTCTTGCTTGCTCTTATCCTATGGCTGGGACATTTCTTACAAGTGTAGATCCTATTTCTCTCTATGTACTTGCTGTCTTCTCTAGCTGATCTTTCTTTGGAGGCACTAGCTTGGACATCTCAATGTAGGATGCATTCTAGGCCTTGTGTAAGACATCATTTGTGTAGTCTAGAATCCTTACTTACTTGCATAACATTTTGATGAGGCAAGGAAATGAGAAATTAAGCTTCCCTACCTTCTTTTCTTGAAATAATCTTTGCATTTCTAGAAACAACAAGTAAGCCAGATTTGCATTGAATTTCCCCATGAGAATGGTGCTTACTCTTGCAACATAGTTGGAAATTTTTTTCACCCTTTTGGTTGAAAACAGATGGTATGTTCCAATCTTGAAATATATTTTCTCTTCAATAAATAATCCACTATATTCCTTATCTACTAATCCATAAGCTTTTTTTAGTCATAACTTCTTTTCCTTAGTGTTGGATCTTGCAGATATTTGTGCAATGTTTGCTCTAACATTGGGAATATTGATTATCTTTACAATTTCTTCAACTGAGTAAGGAATTGTGATTTCCTTAATCTTAACTATGGTATCATCCCATTTGTTTTTCTAGAATTGGTATATTTCTCCTACATAATAGAGTTCACCACAGAGGAGAGGGTTGGAGTTATTATTAAACGTTGGTAGGTGCAAATTCCATAAATGGTCTAAAGTTAAGTTCCACAATAACTATTGACATGATTTACCTCTCCTAGATAGCTTGGAGACATTTGGTTGACAATGTGAGGCACTGTCCTTGCTTTGGAGCTAGCGGTGCTTTAGCCTCAACTTATGTAGAATGTTCTATTGTAGGTGTTTGTTGATGAATGTTGAAGTATTAAGCCTCTTGCTTTGCTTGTGAAGTTCGTTCTATAGCATTTTCCCTTCCTCTAGGTCTTTTAATCCTTTGGTGTGAGGTTTCTTTAGTTGTGTGTCTCTTAGGAGTTATTTGCAATAATAAAGGATTTGTTTAGATTACCTAAGAATTTCAAGTAAGTTTCTAATGGTTCATAATCCTTTCTCAGTTCTTGGATTTGATCACAATTTTATTCTTATTATTACTTTATAGCTCTTATTATGATTACAAGGTTAGAATAATTTTCATACCAATTTTCAAAAAGAAACCTTTATTCTTTGTACTTTTGATTGAGATGACCTCTCACAATTGTTATTCTCTTGTTTATTATATATTTGAATGGATAGTTAGGAGGATTAGTTAAGTCTATTAGTTTTTATTTAATTTTTTTATCAAGATTTTGATTATTTATTCTTATTCTTACCCTTAATATACTCTTCTAGTGTTAGAAAAACTTTTTCTTAAATTTCCCAACTATGCACAACGCTTTCCCCTACAACTAAGTTGACCACTCCATGATCAAGAGGGTTTAAGAATCATGCAAATAAGAGTGATGGTGAGGAAGTTATGGAGTTTGGAAGTTTAGATGTTAGAGGATATAGCATGAAATTCCCTTGCTTGAAACATGGAAAATGAAAATTTTGCTAACTCCAAAGTGTATATATAGAATTTTCTTATTGATGACATTATATCTACAATGTATTAGGACCTACTAATACATTGTAGCTCTAATGTCACTATCAAAAAATTTTGGATTTTTGAGTAATGTTTAGTAGAAAAATTAAATGAAATGATAGTTAGGAATATGTAGAGATGATTTAAAGGGGTCTTGATCATAGATGATGCTTAGAATATGCAGATTTAATAGTAAAAGTGCTTGAAAGAAGGAATCTTGGCAAAGTAAGTCAATGAGGTACATAGTGTGGATCATTGAACTTAGAAAGGGGGGTGGGGGGATGAATAAGTTTCCAAAATTAAAAATTAAATGAACAAAGCACACAAACCAAATTTAACATGGTTTCCCAACTTGGGTAGTCCACACTTGAAGGGTATATCGCAAGCACACCTCCAGACTTTTTTGCTCTAAAAATGTGATTAAAGGGTCCACACCCTATATAGTCTTCAAGCCCCACTCCAAATTGTTGTATTGCAACACCAATCACTCAATCCCACAAGGTCCCATAAAGCTTGAAAATATGGTTTCAATACTTCCACAACCTTTACAATCTTGAGCTTTGCACTAGAGTGTTGTACTGCAGCACAAACAACTCAATCTTGCAGGATCTTGACAAGCTAAAGCACATCAACCTTGCAGGGTAATAAGAATAAGAATTACAAGGGATAATTGCAACTCAGATTATTAATCCTTATATAGTTAGGTACAACACACTTTACAATGTCAAAATGATAAGACAATGAGGAGAAATAAAGAATTCAATGATTACAAATGATTATACAATGAATACAACAAGGCTTGCACTTTTTTCAATGCACATCAAGTTTTCTTATAGTTGTTGTGCTTCTAAATCCCTCTTAAAACTCATGCAATGACTAACCAATGATCATTCATGGTCATGGGAGATGTCTTCTTTGTGCTTGAGATGTCTCTCTAAATTTTCCTTCAATTATGGGAAGATGTCTTTGTTTTGTGAAAGATGTCTTTCTGAAGTCTTCATTCTAGAAGATGTCTTTCTAGTACTAGCCTTCATTCAGTAAAAATATCTTTCTATGATGAAGATGTCTTTTCCTGGAGAAAGATGGCTATTGTTTCTTGAAGATGTCTTTGCCTAAGATTACTCCAATTTTGCCAAGATGTCTACTATTTTCCAAAGACGTCTTTCTTTCACTTTCTTTATCTTTTGAATGCATCATTCCTTATCCATAGCCTTGATATTCTACATGCTTTGATGATAATAACTTTTCTTGTACAGTATTTGGTCCTAGTCCATGTTCTTTGAATATTCATTTGAAGATCATGTGGGTGACCTCCTCCTTTGAGATCTAAACAGTTTGTTCCTTGTCTTCTTTAGCTCATCTTGCTTTCTCGTGTATGTAGTCCTACAAATACTATAACCATACAATCATGTAAACAACCTTTAAATCCATTTTACTTAATGTTTTGACACATACCAAAACACACTAAAGGATCCACATGTAGGAGATGGTGGTAGGAATCACTTAGAATTTTGATCAGTTATGAGTATATAGGAAAGTTAGGATGATGGTTTAAATGCTTTGGAGATATAAGATGACATGGAATTGATTGTCAGGTATGAAGCATAATAGTTATACAAGTGGACCCTCACCAAAGTAGGCTCTAGCCCTTAGTGCCCTTGTATAATCACACCTATAACTGTCTATAGGCACTAAAGGAGTTGAATGTTAAACATACTTGTCTTCCAAGACACAATTGTTAGTATCACTTGGAAGTGAAAGTAACACTATATTATACAAAACCATTAAGGTATGATTATATGTGATAGTGGGATGAAATGGAAATAGCAAGGAATTATAGGAATCAGGACATGAGGTATCTTACCATAGGCATAATGAATCCTATGTATAATTTGTGGTTAAAATGATCATTATCCTTTCCATCCAAGATTAAAAATAACTCCATACCACTTACCAGTGACATCAAATTGCATGATCCCAAAACTAGCAACCACAAGACTATTAATACTGTAAGAAGTATTAACACCTAGCAATGAAGTTCAAGGAAGTAGTTTATTAACAACACACTTTATTTTTTCTAAAGGAGACTTAGTCATTAGATAGAGGACTACTTGTAGGCATGGGTAACATGTCTTTCTAGTGACATGGTAAGGAAACACTTATTTTAGACATACTACCATTGTTCATTAGAACTCAAGTAAATAATACAACTTAATAGTTGACTAAGACTTATAGTAGTAGTCTTAGATAATCCATAAATACCTTTGATGTCACACCCTTTTCATTCCCACTTGGTTCTTTACTTTTCTATCTAGGCATAATGATCATAAGTTTATTTTAGTTTTGTTGTAAAAAGAATATCATTATGGCCATGGTAAGAACCTCTTATTATTGGAAATTAGTGGATGGATGATGTGGTCTCACTATATATAGAATCAATCCTTCAATGATTTGATAATATAGGGTAATATTCACATTATTGGAACTACATCTTATTTCATTCATTTGCACTTTATTAGAAAAATCAACAAAAATATATACATGAAAGATGATGAAAAATTGTAAAATAATGTTAAGAATAGAAAAGGTAGAAAACTATTAAAAAATGAAAAATAATCTAATAAATAAAAAGGGTATACAAGAATGGAAAAGTTATAAAAGAATTTGAAAATTGGTAAGAAATAGAAAAAGGTAAAAACAACAGAAAAGTGTCAAAAGAAAAATTTGTGCCTAAGTATCAAGTTTGATACCCCCATGACTATTGTGAGAAGTGAATATTCAAAATATTGAATGGATGGTAGATTGCATAGTGGATAGGGTCGAGTCCTTAAAAGAGTAGGGAAAGTCATGATATGGCTTGACTTGTTGAATGTTGACAAGGATCAACTTTTGTGGGTTGGTTGGGTGATAGATCTACATGGTGCCAAATTGATATGTCATATGGACAATTTAGGTTTCTTCCCATAAGGCTTGGAACTGAGCCTTTTGTGGGACATGACTGGGATTGTAATAAAGAACTTTATCACCTAGTTGAATTGACACTTTTCTTATTCTGGAGTCATGCCTCTTTTTGGAGTACTTTTTGTAAATTCCACTCATGTGAGCTACTAATCTATTCTTATCTAAGAGATTAAGATTCATGAGGAATTATCATTAAGCTAAGCTTAAGTCAATGTCAAGTATACAAGTAGTGGAAAGGGTATTAAGTTTCACTTGGATTAGTAACATGGGTAGTTTAGCATAAACTAAGTCATATGGGGAACACCCTATAGGAAATTTCCATGTTGATCTATATGCCCAAAGAACATCATTAAGTGTAGTGCTCTAATCCTTCTTATAAGGACTAAATTTTCTAGTTAATATTCTTGTAATTTCCTAGTTTGTCACTTTTATTTGACCATTTTCTTGGGGATGGTATGGTGTAGTTAGTTTGTGATTCGCCCTAAGTTGTTATATCAGCCTTTTAAATGTGGCTCTTGTAAAATTAGGCTCATTGTTGGATATAAGCATTCATGGCACTCCAAATCTATTCACCACATGTTGTTTAAAGAATTTGGTAGTTGTTTTAGCTATGCAATCCTTGATTGTAGCCACTTCTTCCCACTTTGTGCAATAATCAACTATCACTATAATATGTGATTTCCCATTGGACATCAGTATGATGAGCCTTATAAAATTAATTTCCAAAATATCAAAGGGCTCTAATGACTATATCCACTATTGTAGACCTTTATTTCTGATTGTTAGTCCTCCATCGTGTTGACATCTCTCACAAGATTAGACAAACTAGTGTGAATCTCTAAATATGATAGGCCAGAAGTAGTCCATCATCATTAATTTAAGTGTTGTCCTTTGTCCTACATAATGACCACTACATGGTCCTTGATGTGCATCTTGTAAGGTTATTTACTAGTATTTTTTAGGAACACACCATCTAATTAATTTATTAGTATAGATCTTATAGACATTCCCATTAATTTCCATATGCTATCTAGCTTGGTGGAGGAACTGGTTCTTTTGTTTCTTGTTTCACTCAACATGAATTTTTTGTGTAATGAGATAGGTCATATAATTAGAGATCCACGACTTCTCTATTGAAGCTATATCCATTGTTGTTCTTGTGAATAGATCTTCATTGGGTAATTAGTTTGATAATGGTTCATCATTATCTTACAGTTCCCATTTAAGTTTGGATAGATTTTTAGATACAACATTTTTAGTTTCCTTTTTATTGATCATGGTGATGTCAAATTATTGTAATATCATGAGCCATCTTATCACTCTTGGACTGACTACTAGTTTATTCATTAGAAATATGATAGCACTATGATCCATGTAAACATAGAGAGAATACCCAAGCACATAATGTCTAAATTTCTTAAGTGCATACATCACAACCATAAGCTTCTTTTTTTTAGTGGTCTAATTAAGTTGTGCCTCAGTGATGCTTTGATTGGTGCAATGTATGTAATAGGATCATCGTTGATCATCTAGAAAAGTAAATACTGCTCTCAATGCATAGTTTGAAGCATCTATCATAATGTGGAAAGGTTTGGACCAATTTAGAGCTTGAAGGATTGGTGTTTTGATCAATTTCTGTTTTAATGTCTTGAATATCTTTTCACATAGTTCTGTCCAATGGAATTGTGCATCTTTCTTTGTGAGTTCTATTGGTAGTTTTGCAATCGTTAAGAAATTTTTAATAAATTTTCTATAATATCTTGTGTGGCCAAGAAATAATCTAACATCCTTAATAGTTTATGGCCTTTGAATAATGTTCTAGATGACTCTAATCTTATCTAGATTTATCTTTATTTCCTTGTGAGATACTCTATGTCCTAGAACTATATCATCTTGAATCATTAAATGGCTTTTCTACCAATTGAGCTTTAGATTGTTTTTTTCACATCTTTTTAGTATGTGCTCTAAACTATCCAAGGTTTGTTTAAAATATAGCCCATATGTGAAGAAGGCATCCATGAAAACTTCAACTCCATTACCAATTTGCTTTTGGAAGATGCTAAGTACAAGTCTTTGAAATGTAGTAGGTGCATTACACAAACCAAAGGGCATCTATTTGTATGCAAACGTCTCCCATGGACTAGTGAATGTGGCCTTTTCTTGATCTTTTGATGTAATGTAAATTTGATTGTACTCGCTATAGCCATATAGAAAGCTATAATACTGGTGTCATGCTATAGAATCTATGACTTGGTTAACAAATAACAAAGGAAAATGGTTCTTGAATGTTGCCATGTTTAACAATCAGAAATCAATACAAACCCTCCATTTGCAACCTTTCTTTGATACAATGACTAATGGACTAACCAATTCACTATTTTCTATCAAATAGATGAACCCTACTTTTAATAGTTTTCTAACTTGTGCATAACAACTTTCTTAAGCTTTAAATTTAACCTCCTTTGAGGTTGGTAGCGTGGTTTGATAGCAAGATTTGTATAGATTTGATGTTGGCATATACATGGGTGAATTATAGTAATAATTTTATAGGACCATGCAAATGTAGTTGGCCAATTATTTACCACTTCTAGTAGTCTTATCTTTTGTCCCTTATCAAGTTTGGTTTTTATAATTATTGATTTCTTATTGTTTAGAAAAGCATATTTAAGTGTATCTAGTAGGGCTTTTAGTTCTAAGGGTTATGGTTCATATTTCTCTTGTATCTCTAATCTTTTCCATCTAATATCTTTCTCTTAATGCAATTTGAAGTGAGGAGGTAGTCTTTTAAGCTGTTCTAACTTATCAATTTCTTCTACATAGGCACTTGTGATTTTATTTGTAGGTTTCATGCATATATTGGATTCAGTCCCCTCTACAGGTTTCAGCGATTGGGTGTCCTCTTATTGGGTGGTTGTTGCATACAAACACTTTTGTACACACATATCTTCTATACATATATTGCATGTTGTGATGACGTTGCCTTTTATGGCTCAAATTTTCTACACACAATTGGACTTATTATCACTATATGCAATACATGAAACTCAACATTGCTATATGATTCTGGCTTCATCTTCCTTGGAGATTTCCAAGGACAAGTCTCTAATTCCTAACTTAGCATCTACAATGCTAAGCCATGCCCTTCCCATAATTATAGAAAATTCTCCTTTATTTTTTCTCACATGGATGATAAGAAAATCAGTAGGATAGGACCAACCACTTATGGTGGTGATGATAACTTCCACTTGCTCAAGTGGGATGGCAATTGACTGATTTGCAAGCTCTAGTCAGATGTTACTTTTCTTCAGTGGAGGAAGATTCTAGGCTTTGTACATATCTTATGAAAGTAGATTTACTTTGGACCCAAAATCTAGTAGGGCCTTGTAGAATTTATGTCCTACTATCTATAGATACACTAAGGGACTTCCAAGATTTGTTCTCTTCTTGAGAAGTGCTCCTACTTTAATCAAATATGTGATTGTTTGAGTGAACATGACAGTGGTCAAGTTCACATCCATAGAATTTGGAAGTGTAATGTTCCTTTGAGAAGTATGTGTGAATGGGATGGATGTAGGTGAAGTTCCCATCCTTTTCACCTTCTTGAGAGTTATCCTGAAAAATGGACATTTCCTAGATCTAGGTTCATTTACCATCACATCCTCTTGTGTATTAACTACCCTGGTAGTACTCTTTTCTAGTGCTTGTGTTGGAAGATCTCCTTACATGATTGGTGGTGGCACTAGTGGTAGGAAGTTAGGAGTTTGTGATGAGGAACCAACTGCTGGTTGAGACATGTAAGAATTTGGATCCATTTCCAAAGTAGTGGATCAATGATATTCTGGTAGGTAGTAGTGAGAGGAAACATGTATTGAAGTGTTCCCTAGAAAGATTGAACATTGAATGTAGTACTCATAGGGATTAGGTTGTTTGTATGGATACTACTACCTTGGCAATGACATTTCCCATGTTTGTAGTTATTGCCACTACTACTGATACTGTTCCTATGGTTGAGGATATACTCCACTTGGATAGTATGTTTACTGATAGGACTATTTGAAGTTATCTTTTGGATAAGGTAATGTTCTAGAAATCTATTTTTTTTTGATGAATTTCAAGTTAAGTACATATTCCCTAGACTCTTGTAAGTGGGCCATAATAGGCCAACATTAATGACCTTTTGGTATGTCAAAACCTTAAGGAAAATGAAGAGCATAGAATATTTGTTATGGATGATGTGTTTGCAGGACATGAATAAGAACTCTACATGAGAATTGAGAACTGAAGAGAAAAAAGATCTATAATGAGATGAAAAAGTGAAGACATAGACCAATATGAGAGCATGAATAAGCATAGATAAAAATAAATGCTACAAATCAAAGGAAGATGCTTCAAGAACTGGCAATAAGGAAAATTAATAGGAGAAAGTCTCAGAAGATAGAGTCCAAAAGATAAGGAGATGTCTCTATCTTAGACTAGATGTCTTTTTAGAGATGTCCCATAGAAGACATCTTTGTATTTTCTTATAGCATTAGAGCTTTTAAAAACTCCTTGGAATTCATGCAATAGCTACAAACGGCTAATGTAGATATCTATTTGAAGTTGGGATGTCTATCTAGGATTGGCCTCAATTTAGGAGAGATGTCCCACAAAAAACATTCCATTTTTTAGTGAGACATCTCTTTTGAATTAAGGCCAATCTCAGTTAGATGTTCCAATGAAGGAGACCTCTACACTAGCCATTTGGTGGCTGTTGCATGAATTTTGAGGAGTTTTTGAAAACTCTGATGCTATAGGAAGATACAAATATCTTGGAAATTGAGAAAACATTGTTCACATCAAATCAATCATTATCTTATCTATGCTATTGTATTCTTATAATTCATTGTAACATCATTTGCTTGGTTGGATGTTGTATTGAGCTTCAATGACAAGGACCTATAAATTTAGTTACATTCTTTCATTGTGTCTTTTTCTTTTTCTTGTAGCCCTGAGGGGTTAATGTGCTTCTTATGAAAAGGCATCCACATTGAGCTTGTTAGAACCTTGAGGGTTTAAGTGATTTTGCAACGTCAAAACACTTTGGAGTGGAGCTCAATTTTATAAAGGTTATGGGATTATTGAAACCACATTCTGAGCTTGTTGGGACCTTACAGGATTGAGTGGTTTCACAGTGATGAAACACTCTAGTGTAGAGCTTAGAGCTTGTATAGGGTGTGGTACCCTTTAAATCACATTTTTTGAGAAACAAAGTCTGGAGGTATGCACAATTTCTACCCTCCAAGTCTGGTTGTACCCAACTTGGGGAACCACTTAAAATTTGGTATTTTTATGTGACAAGTGCAATTTCAATTGGGAAACTTATTCAACCCCCCTTTTAAGTTCTCGATTCACAAACATTCCTTACGATGTATATATTGGCATACTTTACATCCTTCCTCATCTTATAAGCTAGAGTCTATTACTTCCTCTATCATAGCAACTTTTCCTTTATTTCTGTATTGTTCTCACCTGGTTTCTCTTCTTTTGTTCATGTCTTTGCTTTGGTGTAGGGCTTGTGTAGTCTTCTCTTCTACTATCTTTAATGTTGTCATAAATTTCTCATCTATAGAATCCCATATTTTTTCTACCTTGGTTGCAATGTCATTAATTGAGTTTTGGATAGGTAGAGTCTTTCCCTTGATGATATCCTCCAAAGTTTCTTCTTCTTGTTTTCCACATATTCTCACATCCCTTTTCCTCCTTATGGGGTCTTGATTATATTCGTTAGTTGATTCTCTTTTTTTTCTAATTCTCCTTCCTCTTTTGCTACCTAGTCAATTAGTCTTTAGATATAATGAGCCTTCATTTAAGATAATCCTCCTTGGGCATATACCCTAAGGGATTCCCTTATTTTGTTTCTTAGCCCATCGACAATGTGTCATGATTGCATCCTTTGAGAGAATCCATGGCTTGGGCATCTATGTAGCAAGGAATAATATCTACCCATTACCACATCAAGGGAGTCATGTATCCCTTGCTTTCATCCTTGAATCTATTTTCTCAAATTAGACATTTTTGAATAAGTCTGATATTGGTCACTAAAGAGTTTTAGCATGGTACTCCATCATCAAATTGATTTTGGTTCTAAAGATATGTACTAGCTTTCTACCTTCTTGACGAGTTTTATGGGGAACAACTTCAATTTCTATCAATCATTCTCTATGTTTTTAAGGGAACAGGCATCGTGGAATGCTTGGAGATGGTGTTGTGGGTTTGCATTATATTCACCTTCAAATTTTGGGACATTGTTCATATCCAATCGCATAATGCAACTATCCTTCATAGGTTTAGTAGGAATATACACTGCTTTCCTAACATTAATCATTTTGAAAGTGGAAGTGGAAGTTATTCATAATCTTTGGGTTTGTAGGCTCTATTGTAGTTGTGACATCTTCAATGCTCATAATACTTTCTTTCTTCATGTCTAATCATGTCTGATGAGTGGTGAGGTACCCCTACACTCAACCATACAAATACGAGCGTTTTCACACACGATCTAGTTGAACTTTGCAGACGGACTAGTTATGGCACCTAGACAGTTAGCCTTAGGTCGCAATTCGTTGTCTTCCCACCTGGACTAGTATTATATTTGTCATGTATGGTTTAGTCCAGAGTGAGGTGTATGATGTGGTTCCTAATCTAATTCTACTCCTGAAGGCAAAGGAAAGTAATATTAACTACTCTAGGAGAGAAGGGTGAGAAGGAATCTAGCTAGCCTAAGTGCGATGAGCATCCGTTCCTTGATTATTCGTGCACATCTTGGACTTCGTGCATGACTACCACTAGGATTACCAAGTGCAGATCCTAGGTACGCTACTGGGTTACCAAGTAGTCACACTTAAATGCTCGTAATCAAGTCATACTCATTCCGTGTTTTAACATGAGTTTAAGGGTGAGAGAGACTAATTAAGAAATTAGTAAATAATAATTAAATAAATAAATAAACAAAGTGAATGCTACAATGATGAAGTAATCTCAATCTTTATTGCCGATCATGTGCGTATCCAAGTACGTCACACTCGAATAAAGGATGCCGTACAATTACAATCACCACACTACGGGCATACACTGGAAAATAATTCTAACTCTGGAGGGAGAAAACTGCCAGAGTCTAACTACAATCTAAATCTAGATGTCTAAAATGGAAAAGACACCTCTTATTTATAGACATTGGGGTAGGCCACGATATTGCGGCTATGATATCACGGTCGCTGTGATATCGTGGCCGCTGCAACAACAGGGTTGTGATATCATGGCTGCGATATCACAGCCAGCAAATTCATGACTCATCATACCCCCACGACTGAATGAAAACTCATCCTTGAGTTAAGGTGAGAACAAACACTATTGATTACACAGTGGATAGGTATGGGATTATTAACTAACTAGAATGGATTTATATCATAGTGTGGAGTCAAAACAAAATTGAGACACAACACAAAGAAAATCCTATTATTACAAAATTGGATGGAACTCATGTAGTTCCTAGTGGCAGTGGCTCCTCCATAGGTGTCTTTCCCTTTTCTTGCACTCCAGGTCTTAGGATTTGATGGCGTTGAAGTATGTCCTGGAGTTTCTCCTCTTGTAAGGCCTTGAGTACCTTGGCATGTGTGTAACTTTGTGCTTGTGCCATAGAGGCATCCCAGTCAGCCTTCTCTTTTTCTTTCTCCACCCTTTTATTCTCTATCAACAGTATATTAAGTTGCTTGGTTCTAAAAGTGTCCAGTTGGTTTTGAGCAACCTTTAGCCCTGTATTCGGAAGGTTTAATACTTCCAAAATGGCTTGAACAGAGAAATCAACAGTCACACCACAATTGTTAATCATGGTACCTTCTTCTTTATTGTGCCAAAATTGGTACATTTCCCCTAAGTACCAGGCACTGCTTTCAGAGAGGATAGGCCTTGATTGTACAGCAGCAGGGTCTTCTTGGTGGATATGAATGATTGTTCCTCCTACTTTGCATGTTATTCAGCAAGAACTTGTCCTTCACCTCTCCCAAGTCATTTGATCGCACATTGAGTAGGACCTTCCTGTTGTCTGCGTTTCAGGGCCATCTGCAATCACACAGGACTAGTCGTTAGTAAGGTTGTTACCAAAGTTAGGTTATACCTTACTGCTTGCCTTAATAGATTTACTTTATTTCCGTGTGATGTTAATTATTGGAAGAACATGTCCCCAAAAGATTATAATGTTGAGTCATATTTGCTTAGGTGGTTTCCAAATTTAATTTTCTGGTATAGCTGAGGGGATGAAATTTTTTTTGACACATTTTATTCTTAATTTTGCAACTAATTACCCTTAAAGATGTCCTTCAGGTGATGATGAATTTCAAAAAGTTTATGTGCTATTCAACATGTGCCCCTCCCCCACGACTAAGCTAAAAACTCTAGGGTCAAGTAGGGTCAAACGGAATGAAAATTGGAGTACCAGCGAGCAAGTTATGGATATGAAAGCACGGGATGCGCAATCATGAGTCATAGAGAGGAATTTGAAAAACTACCCCTATGTGAAAAGTTGCAAATGGTGGTGATTAGCACAGGGGGGTTACGAATATATATTTTCATCGAAGTTAGGGCACTTAGAGAATGTACCAAATTTTTAATATGTTTTTGAAATTAAACGATGTAAACTAAGGATATCTGATTGTTAAAGGATTCCAGGGTAATTCAACAAGTTTTGAAGGCACAAAAATTATGATGGTGTGGAATTTATCAATAAGGACCTCAGATGGTAGAGAAAAAGGCTATGTGATGGTTCATAGGAACGTTGAATCAGAGGGATAGTAATAAGGGAAAGAAAATCATTGGCAATATGCTAAGGGTACTTGATGATGTGTGGAAGCTGTGTCCTAAGTGAGAATTACAACAAATTACACAAGTGGGTCCTCCCCAAAGCAGGTTCCAACCTATATTACCCTTGTGTAACCACACTTAAAAGTGTCCGCAGGCACTAAAAGGATTAAACGTAATCCACACTAATTCCACAAAACACACACATGTAAATATCACCGGAATGAGGTAAGAATTCTACGCTACACAAGACACAAGTAACAATTACACGAACAGTGAGATGAGATAGACTATAGAAATGGATTGGAGAGATTGGAACATGAGGTAATTGACCCAGGGCATAATGAATCCTACATGTAAAGCATTATTAAGGTGTCATTAACCAGTTGTTCCAAGATCAGGATCAAGTCCATTCCTCTAATCAGTGACACCACATTGTTTCATCCCATGATGAGCAACTATGAGAGTACCAAAACAACAAGGTGTATGATCACTTGGCATTTTGTTCAAGGGAGGAGTGATTTTTTTGTGGCACTTTTCTTTCTTCTTCTTCTTTTTTTCTTTTCTCTTTTTTTTTCTTTCGATTGCTGAATCCAGAGAAGCCACCAACCTTTAGGCATGGGTGCATGTCTTTCTAGTGGGACCCCCTAAGACAGCATTGGATTTTTGAGTGCCCTTTTAATTACTCTTACTCCCATTTTTCATTAGATCTACAAGGATCTTAGTACAACCACGTTGCATGATAACTCCCATAGATGTCACCAAAGAGAATCTGCAAGTCCCCTTGATGTCACACCCTAATAGTTCCCTCTTGGTCCATCCTTCTTCATTCTGGGTACAATGAACACAAAATTAATTTTAAGTTTTTAAAAATGTCAAGAATATCATTGTACCCTCGAACAGAACCTCTTATTTGTAGAGTGGGTGAGTGGGTGTAATGGGCTCACT
>MNCI01021292.1:168393-222948 GCA_015680685.1 Gnetum montanum | reverse complement strand
GGGTTTCACACACTGGGTTATAATAAGAATAGTGGGGCAATTTATACGATGTAGTTCCCGGATAACGAGTTGACCCACTATGATATTTGGGACCATTAGATGGTATGCAAGGATCAGAATGTTGCCTTCCATGACTATGTTCATTGGGCCGTATGGTTGTTGGAGTGTTAGTTGGTGGCCTTGATGAAGTAACATGAGGTGTTGGGTTTGAAGATAAGGGTGCACCATAGTGTTGGACTTGTGCTGAGTTAGAAGATGCAGTGGCCTTGGAATTGTGTTTTCCCTTCTTATGGACATGTTTAAAGAAGGGGCACTTTTGATGTTGAGGAGGCTTTTCACTGCTGTTGGTAGTAGCAGCACAAGTGGTGTTTGAAGGTTTTTGTTGTGGTGTAGGCACCTTAGGAATAGTTGGTGGCGATGTCGAAGGAGGGAAAGGATGAGAATGTTGAAAATTAGGAGAAGTATAAGATACACAAGGCAGTGGTTGTGTTGAAGGCATGGGCTGATAGTATTAAGGAGAATGATAATGCGGTGAGATAGAGTATGCTGGTCCAACTAGAGAAACAAGATGTTAAACGTGATAAGCATTTGGATTCGGATGATATGAAGGGTGCCTCCAGTCTAAGGGTGGTCTCCCCCATGACTGGGATTGTTGCCATTGTGATCGAACACAATATCTCTGTACAAACCATGGATGTAACGTGTTTCCCCAATTCTCATGTAAATGTAACAATATTGGGCATTGGCCCTTGGGGTGATCATACAGGCATATGTTGCATTTATATGTATGATTGGCAGTTGAGCTCTTATTTTCCTTATCCCTTCTTTCTGATTGTCTATTGTTTTGTCCTGCTTCTTGGGTTGTCAAAACTCTATCTCCAATAATATCGATATATTCTCCACACTTTTGATACGTCCATTCCAACATCTTATTGATCTTTGCCTCAACTTCTTCTAACGATTTTTGTACTAGCAAAGATGGTTCTTTCACCTTGAGATTGGTTGATTTCTCCTTTGTATGATTATGGACCTTGGTTAAGTTGAGATTTTGGTCCCATTGATGTTTTTCAACACTCTCCCATCAGGCCAATTCTCCTTCTTCTTTTGCTACTTGCTTAATAAGCTCTTGGACTTGATGGGTTTGTAGTTCGTATAATTGACCTTGGGCATACATTCCTAAGGTCTTTCTTGTTTCATTACGTAGCCCATCAATGATATGGTACATTAGCCTTTCCTTGGAAAACCCATGGCCTAGACAGTTGTTTAACAGTGCATAATATCTTTCTAAGGCCATGTCCAAGGGTTCATGTTGTGCTTGTTTCCACTCTTGGATTTGTTTCCTCAAGGCTGACACTCTTGCGTAGGTTTGGTATTATTCGTTAAAAAGTTCTACCATTGTTGACCAACATCGTATTGAATTTGGTTTTAACGATCTATACCATACTTTTGCTTGGCCAATGAGTGTCATAGGAAAGAGCTTGAGTTTTTGCCATCCGTTATCAATGTTGTTCCATGCACAGGCATTGTAGAAGGCTTGTAAATGTTGATGCAGATCTAAGTCATAGCCTCTTGAGAAATTAGGGAAGTTATTTAAATTGAGCCTGGGTAGACGGCTCTCTTTACGATGCCTACAGGAGATTCAAATAGCCTCTTGTATTTGCATTAGGCTCTTAGTGGCCAGCAAGGGTTCATCATCACTTAGTAGGTTGTGAGTTTGTGAGTTGGGATGATGTTGCCTTCGTTTATGTTGGCGTTCTTGATTTTCTTTGTGAGCTCAATTTTTAGTTCTACGCCGACCCCTTGAAAGAAAGTCATCCGTGTCACAATCTGACGTTGAAGGAGTAGAGGAAGAGAAGGAACTATAAAACTTGTTATGACTTTTGTAAGTCTTCCAGTCATCCCCAAGTAAGTTCATGTTAGTTATTGAAAAGGTCCTAGGCCTTTCGGGCCTCCTCATTCTATGGGATGTCTCATCCTCACTAGAGGTGTAAGAGTTGGATGAAGAGAGTCTTTGAGTATCGTTGGGGTGTTCATAAACATAGGGGACTCCTACATAAGGTTGAGTACTCTAGAATTCATTATCATACAATTCGTTAGTTCTCCAATGAATTTCCTCATTAGGTATGGCATTATCATAGTCTTGTAGGAGAGGCATGGTTGTGAAGTTGTGTGTGAATTTGTATGTGACTTTTTGTAATTAATTATTCTTAAAAGATATATCGTTAATTCCTATACAATGACTTTGTATGATATACCTAATCTAGATAACCAGCACCGTCCCCGACAACGGCGCCAATAATGAGTGGCGAGGTACCCCTACACTCAACCATACGAATACGAGTGTTTTCATGCATGATCCGGTCGAACTTTGTAGACGGACTAGTTATGGCACCTAGATAGTTAGCCTTAGGTTGCAGTTCGCTATCTTCCCACCTGGACTAGTATTATATTTGTCATGTATGGTTTAGCCTAGAGTGAGGTGTNACTCATTCCACATTTTAACATGAGTTTAAGGGTGAGAGAGACTAATTAGGAAAGCAGTAAATAATAATTAAATAAATAAATAAACAAAGTGAATGCTACAATGATGAAGTAGTCTCGATCTTTATTGCCGATCATGTGCGTGTCCAAGTACGTCACACTCGAATAAAGGATGCCGTACAATTACAATCATCACACTGCGGGCATACACTGGAAAATAATTCTAACTCTAGAGGGAGAAAACTACCAAAGTCTAGCTACAATCTAAATCTAGATGCCTAAAGCTGGGAAAGACGCCTCTTATTTATAGACATTGGGGTAGGCCGCGATATCATGGTTGCAATATCACGGCCGCTACGATATCGTGGCCGCTGCAACAACAGGGCTGTGATATCACGGCTGCGATATCACAGCCAGCAAATTTATGACTCATCAATGTCTCTTCTTTGCTCATAGTTGTCTTCTTCTTCTCAGGATGTCTTCTTCGATGCTCATGTCTCTCAGGATCCCTTTGTCTTTCCCTATCATGATCCCTCATTCTTCTTTCTCTCTTGTCATAATCTTTGGATGAGTGTGAGGAAGAAAAGGAAGAAGTTGGGGAATGATGTTGCTAGTTCTCCTTCTATGACTCCTTGATTCATTCATTTTTGATTCAATGGAGGTTCTAGGCCTTGAGTCCCTCCTAAGTGTGGAGTCTTTCTTATCTCCTCTAGGTGTTTCCACAAGAGCTGAATGTACTTGTATCTTGACGGGATCTTTGATATGAATGACAGGTATTCGAGATTGAGATCCATGGATTTGATAAATTTTCTTTGTGTGGAACATAGCATCGTCTCTTTCCTCTAGGACAACCATTTATGGTACTTTCTTTCCTTTATCAAGCTCATGCCTTGTCTTCATAATAGCATCTTTTCTTACTTGAGCTTCTATTGGCTAATATGGTCTAGTCATGTGCTTTGTGATGTGGTACCATTCCTATACATGGCTAAGGTTTGACCTTATGAGGGTTGCATGTAGCATTGATGGTGTAGGACATTTTAGAGGCAAAACAAAGTTGCCTTGTAAATCTCTCCACCTTAGTTATTCATCTTGGTGAAAGATAAATGTAAAATCAAGATAATATGGATCAATGTAAGTGTAAGAGATTCTAGTTTGGATGGGCGCACTCTAATCTTCTTTATCATATCCTTTGTCATAACACATATGAATTTCATGGGCAGGTGATGATTTCTCTTTATTTGTAGAAGCCATATTAATTATTCAATGCCTTTAGTGTGTACTTAGAAAAATTTGTTTAAGTGTGAAAGATTTACTTGATGACTCTTAACACAACAAACTTTGTAAATTCAACTATTTAGCAAACATTGGCACATCCTTGGCAACGATGCCAATGATGAGCAGTTGGGTATTCCAACACTTCACCATACAACTCACAAGTGCATTCATGTGACCAAATTGTAATCCATGGATGGACAATGCAAATTTACTAGTAGTTGAGGTTTAGTTCGTAAGCACTATCTTTTCACTTTGAGTTAGTGAAGTGTGAGTAGTATGGTTTAACTCTTAGTGAGGTATATGATATCATGATGTTGTAGGCTCAGATTAATCCTAAGTGTTTCCATAATGAAAATGAAAATAAAGTCTAAATCTAGGTAGTAATAGAAATGTAGATCTATCCTAGCCTATGGTAATAAGCATATGTTCCAAGCTTGCTATACACGTCCAAGGCTCATGTAATCATTACTGGGATTACTAAGTAAACTCACTATTGAGCGAAACAAGTGAAGGTACTACAGGGTTACCAAACGATTACACTTAATACTCCAAACCAATTGTACTTATTCTGCCTTACTAATAAACATTGAAAAAGTAAAGTACTTAAAAAATGTAAAAAACTAAATCAAAGTAAACATATTAGAAAATAAAAGTAAACTAAGTGAGATGCTGCAATGGTAAGAAACAATCTTGATCTTTATTGTTGGTCATGAATTGTGTCCATGTACAATCCACTCGAATAAAGACTTTTTACAACTATTAGTTACCATACTATGGACATTCATTTCTAACTCTAACTTTAAGTGTAACTCATGGAAAGAAACTGCAAAAATTTCACTAAGTGTTGTGCAAAAGTTGCTCCTTTGCTGTGACAGTGGGTTGGTATATATAGTGAGGAACATGATCCACTACATCGTATCTATGATGACATAAGTAGAGCTACAACATTGTAGATACGATATCACACCTTCAAATTTAAAGGATTTTATCAACGCACCCCTCTCTAACAATATACAAAGTAGCAGTAAGGAGGGTTTCTTTCTTTCTTGTTCTTCTTCTTTTACCTTCATAGTAGGGTAGATGAGACCCACTAAACAATAGTCTCATGACAAGGCTACTCCACAACAAGTTAGATAAGACCTAATACAAGAGTCTTAGTAGAGCAAGGTAGATAAGACCCACTGCCACACAGTCCTAAGTGAAGGTACAAATCAAATTTATAACATCCTAATTGAAAGATAAGCGAACCACTATGCTATATCCTAGGGTGTGTAAAGAGGTTTTTTTTATTGATTTTGTCTTTAAACACTTATGTAAAAGAGAAAAGGGTGGGATTGTCAAATAGAAATAATTTGACTATAGGTAAATCATAATACATATAGCCATGATGATACAAAGTGTAACTTAAAATAGCAACTTCTTGCTTAACAAAGCAGAAGTAAAACAATGATGTATTAGCCTAATGGTAAGACCCTTGATTTGAAATCTCCTAGTCATAGGTTCCATTCCAGAGTTATAGAATTCTTGAACCACTTAAATCACAATATAATAACACGCTAAGTTATTTACTTAGGAACCAAGAGGTAAAACAATAATTACACGCAGCTTAAAAAGGGGAAAACCAGAGGTGGCTTTCATCGTCGACGCTGAGTGAACAATTTATGAGACCATGTTTAGCCGAGGCGTTTCTATTAACTCATCATCTGCGGAAGCAGGGCGATGACCGTGCAGCTCAATTGGAAAGAGAGAGGCGTCGGCAGAACGTGAAGCTCCCACGAATTTGTTGACGAATTTAGAGGAAGATCAGCATCTAGGCACCCAGATCTTATTTTGTCCGGCAGCAGTAATCAGGTGTGATCATGGGTTTTTTCTGGACCAGCCTCATTTTCCTTATCACAGGAATCGTGGCCGCTTTGCTTGTCAGGCTATGCTACAACAAGGGCTCTTCTGCGAACCTGTAAGCGTTTTCGTACCACAGCTTTTCTTTACAGTTTGCTAACCTTAAGTTGAGATCTAGACCAAGATGTCCATTCCGAAGTTACATTTGCAAACGATGCTTCGATTTAATGTGTCAATGGATAATTTCTAATCATCGTTTAGAAACCAAGCCTTCTCGGTTGACATTCTTCCGTTCGATTTAATTATCTAATTCTTTGCAACAGAACATAGTCTGACTTATCCAAAACTCGACTGGTTCTTGGCACAGACAATTCAGATTTTAATGTTCGTTTGCTGACGTTTTTCAAAATTGAGCGTTTGTTGATCGTTACGATTTGCTGGAATGGTTTGATTTTACTGCAGTGCATTCTTCGTTAGCAATAATGTCTGTTGTGTCTAATTTGCAGTCATGGTATTTTACCAATATTCTAAATTTTTTCAATCTAGCTGTCGTTCATCTAGGGCATCTTTTTTCTATTCTTGAGAAAAAGACATTGGAGTTTCCTGCTCTGAGGGAAGTTGATGTAAATACGAAAAAAACTTGTGTTGAAATTGAGCTTCTCAAGATTGGAATTTGCAAACAAACGAAAATCATTTAGCTTGTAAAATGTGCCGATGATTTTCTTGCAGGCAGCTTTGATTTACGCATGTGATCATTTCCTAATTGAAAACTCAAATAGTTTGATCATTTGGCCGTTGCACTAGGAATTTCTAAATAGATAGTATTGTATAAATATGTTAAGATCGAATTGTGTGTTTACTTGTAAAAAATAGTACTATAGACTTTAAATGCCATCAAACCAGTATCTCCTGAAACTTCATATAAATTTGCAGGTCAACAATATTATTTGCCATCATATCCAGATGCATCAATGCCAAATTGAAAATTCAATGACTTATTTTTACCAACACCTTCCTAAGCGTTGCAACCCCTTTGGGTTGTCAAATGGTGAAAGCCATTTCATGAGAGAGTCTGCTCACATTCATGCGCACCATACACTATGCTTACCATTGATCTTAACCATCTTTTGTACTTTATCTAGTTTAGATTACTATTTCAGCATTTACCTAGAACGTTCTTTGCTTACTTTTAAGCTGCTATCGCTAATTAACCACTTGCCCCAAACAACATAGCCTAGTACTTTGACAAGGTATGTAACATGGAAATCTTCAACTATATATTTTCGTTCCTCCTCAAATGAGCGCTTCCTTTTAAAGAAATTCCTCTGACCATCTGTTTGCCATTGGCATACAGTTGTTTGATCTCCATCTTTAACAAAAGAATTTTAATAAAAAAAGTCACAAAATGATTAGCAATTACAGAAATTGATCATAAGAATCTCCTGTTTGAACTGATACAAAATCAATGTTCAAAAGAATTTTTGACACTATCTGACTTATTGGTGCTCTCTGTTTTTTTAATGCAAATCAAGAATTTCTTCTTCCAGTTATAACATGCTCTTGAGGATTGTCCACTTCCAACAATATTCTACCTTTCCTGGTAACTGTTTCTGTATTCTTCTCAAAACTCAATATGAATTTCTCACATGTCCTCAGTTATTCTTTCTGTTGTATGGAACTGCATGTGGGTTTATGAATTTTTTTTTAAATTTATGCATGATCCTATTTTCTCTTGATCTCTGTTCAGTATTCCACAACCATTGGCAATTGTATTTGTTGTTTGATTGTTTTTCCTTTCTTTCTCTTTCTGAAGAAAACAGATTTGATAATATACAAATTTCCAATGAGGGAAAAAGATATTGTAAGTGGCAGTTCTTGATCTGATTCAACATATTCAGCATATCTTAAGCTGTGCTTTATTTAGGGTATCTCTTCAGCTCTCCATTTGATTAAGTCTTACGTTATCAAGATGGATCTTTCACATAATATTTAACTTGTTATTTATAAATATCAACCACCATATTGTATCTATTGCCAATGACAAGTGGCACAGTTGGTTAGCTAATTGTCTGACAATTATTATGCAATTAGTAAGAGGTTTCAAGTTTACGTTACACTTGAGGCACCATTATGTTTTATCAAAGCTTTACCAATACGTTGATGATTTTGGGTTCCTGTTGAACAACAAGTAGGAAGTATGTATCTCTTCTGCACAAAATCAACTTGCTTTGGTACCTCTAAATTAGAAACAACCTACTTCAGCTTCAAAGTTAGAAAACGATACAATTTTTTAAGAGAATCATACAAAGACTAATAAGGCTGTATTTATGAATATGTTTTGCATAAGACCTGGGTTTCTGACCCTCCTGGGATGAGCATTGAGCCTTTGGATGTTGACCCTTTGCATAAAATATTATTAGGAAGGAGATGGATCTAAGTATAATTGAATCAATTTGGAAGTTTATTTGCCATTCAGAACCATAGAACCAGGTTAATTATCATTGCTAGTGGGTTCCAATTGTGGTGAACATTTGGGCAGGGTACCCATGAGAATTGAAATAAATAGATCCTTATTCTTTATAGAATTTAATGACACATTTTTTTTTCAGTTTTCAATATTCTTCCTATGTGCATTTGTTAAAGGAGCTTGTATCTCACATGGAGATGTCAAACATGCCTACATGTTGAGAGAATTTTTATCATTGTAATGCCTCGGTGGGTTACATGGAAATCTCATTATAAAGTTCGTTGCAATCTATGTTTGGTTCATTATAATTTGTGTTTACATCCTATCATTGATATTCCATTGCAAAGAGTTTCTTATGTACTTTGATCAACTTTGGTCAGCAAGAACCTTTGTTCTAGCAGTCAGCATGTAAAACCAGGGGCAATCAAACTTTTCTGTTGAGGGGTTATCAGAGCCAAAACATTCATTATGTACCTCTAAGACATGCATCCAATGCAGTACTTTAGCAGAACTTGGGTAGAACATAGATAACAACATAATGGTTCCTCAACCATAACTCGAACTCACAACTTGTTACATAGAAAGCAACAAACTTACCAGTTGAGCTTTTGTCTCTTTGGCATAAGACTCATATGTTACTATAATTACTGTAAAATTATTTTTATCTCAATTTCAAAAAGTCATATGGAACAAATTATCTTGATTTTATGGACACTTTGTCATAACAGAAGATTGAAAAAAGCAATATATGTTTAGATGCCTACAGTAGGCTCCTAGTTGTCTATTTTAGGAATGTTTGTTAGAATGCATGATAATTTTTTTTTTTTTTAATGAACATCGATTAAAATACTAAACGTTTGTGCTCATGCCTGTGAACAATGTATGAAAAATAAAGGTAGGTACACATTAATAGAATAACTATTTTCGCTGTCATATTTCTCATCATTGTTACCATAGTTAGATAACTGCCTATTTGGTTTGGGAAATTTATCTAGTCTAGCAAAGTGTATGACAAACTTAGCATTTGTGAATTGATTTGACTTTGAGTTTTCTCTACAGCTCAGGGTCATTTGATTACAATGCTTTTCCGATAACAGCATTGTCGGTAAACTCTGCTGGACTCTCCAAGTCCCAAGTCAGACAAGGCAGAATGGCTTTTCTTGACTTGTGGGCAAGTCCTGAGTTTGTTTTTATTTTTATTTTAAAAAAAACAAGTAACTCTATTTCTTCAATTCTGTTTTCCTGCCTCATTTCAAACCTGTGAGTACATGGTGAATATGAGTTTCAACCCCCTGAAAATGAAGTTGTGATGAGTCTGAGGTCAGCAACAATGGATAACAGACGTTTCTGTACTGTTGCAGAGCTGCTGCTGTTTAATTTCTGTTGTCTATATAGCTAATTTAGCAACAATGAGATATTAGCCTAGTGGTGAGGGTCGTGGTTTGGTAACCCTAGGTCATAGGTTTGGTTCTACTAGGTGGCACTGAGTGAGTTATAATTTTTTTTTAAAAAAATTCTATCAAAGGAATTCTGAAACTGGTCCAATAGATCTAAGGGATCTCAATGGACGTCACTGAGTGAGTTATAAGTTTTTTAAAAAAATTTCACAAAAGGAATTCTGAAACTAGTCCAATAGATCTAAAGGGATCTCAGTGGATGCAAGTAAAAATTTCAGTTTCCTATATTGCAACTTTATTGTTGATTGACACAATTTTTTAACTTAAAGAGCATAGGTGTTTCCATTAGTTGAGCTGAAACAAGTCATGTATCAAAGAGCATTGAATCTTCAATCAAATATGGGAAATTGTAATTGTTTTATTCCATTGATGACTTGTATTGTTTACCTTAGAAACAATTGCAAATCAAGGAACAAACTTGATAATAACAGGGTACTCTCAATTTGATAAAAAATTGATAAGGATGATTTTTTCCTTTTTGATTTATAATATCTCAAATTTTCAAATCCTTGCATGCAGGTTGCATTTCACCTTGGTGGTTACTACTACAGTATGCTGTTGGATGATGTGAGTATCTTCCCTTTTTCAAATAAGAAGAATTCAAAAATTTTGTATCGAAATTTCTTTCCACATAATTTATCTTAAAATAGTTTAATATTTTTTTCCCTTTTTTCTCGTGCTTTGTTTCTTCAGGTGGGCGATTGTATATTTAGCACAGTTTAAACCATTGGTTGTACCAATTCTTAATGACAGTAAGTGAAAAATTGCACGTTGTAATGTACCAGGATTTGTTATAAACTTAAGGGAATGCATTTATAGTCTCTCGGCAGTGATAATAAAATTTTTTTTGTTGAAATTTTTGAAATGTTTTTTGTTGATAAAAAGCCTATGATAATTCAAGACGGCTGGAAATCTCCGGCACAGTTTTATAATGTCTAATTTGAAGCTTTAATTTTGCGACAAGATCATTGTTTGACAGTGTTACATAATATTTATATAATAACTTCTTTGTTCATTTCTGTTAAGGTAGGTCATGTAGATTGTTGGGTATTCTGATATTGTTGCGGGTGCTATTTCTTAAAAATTTCCCAAAAATTTTGTTTCGGTGAGAAAGTCCAATCCTTATGGTGGTTTTCTTTAAATTTATGTAATGTTTATCCATCATTAATGGTGGTGCATGATTTCATAGCTATTATCTGTTTCGGTGTGAATTTGATAGGTCAGTTCAAATTTTTGCCAGGCAAAATATTAGAAAATCATAACAGTTTTTCATATAAATAGGACATTTTCCTGTATGGGTAAAAATGTTTTAAAAACCATGAATTATAATATAAAATTGATTAACCTTCTGCATGGTGATGGTAGTATACTGTTGCTGCTTTCTTACATGCAGCAAGTATGAGGTGCAAAATGATTCATATCATCAGTCTTCCCATTCTAGCTGTAGTTCAGGTTTTCCAGCTCTGGAATATTAGGAGTATAAATGGAATAAAGTATTAATAACTAGTGACTCTTTTCATTCTGACTGTACTGTGTTAATGGCCTGTGTCTTTCATTCAGGACGGACTGCTATAATTTGACAGACTTTTATTAATCAAGTTGCAGTCTATGTAAATTACTTAAAGTAGCAATAAGCATGTGGCGTAGCTGTAAGCACATGACTTTCCAGGCACGTTGAATACTTTGAGGAGCATATGTTTGGTATTGTTTTTAATAAAATAACTCCCTATTTTTCATTAATAGTTTATGAAATAGTTTGTGAAATGCTACAACCTAAAATGTAATTCATGGGGTGCAAATCAAAAGTTTGAGCAATAAAGGTTAATCTTTTTGCTTTTTTGTTTTATGTTAAGAGAAAACCTCAAAGGCACAAAATGTATTAAAGCTAGTGATTTTACAAAATAGAATCACATGGATCTAGGCACATCGTAACACCGTTGGCATGGGGACATTCCAAAATGGTGCCTAAGGCAATTGTAAGTGATGTAGGAGGCATCATATTGTGGTCTTCAATTACATAGTGTGAGTTGTAGCACATGTGGTGACAAAGGCGATGATCATAGATTGTAGTTGTTCTGGGCATGTGCACATGGAGTGGTGATCTAGGTGAAGGTGGTAGGGTTTAGATAGGTGCTATCCCAAAGGTTGATAGGTTGCAACTCTTTGTAGCATTCATACCCTAGGAACACCAAGGTGGGGAGCATGTTGCTAGTTAGTGCATGGTGGTGGGAACGAAAAGGGTCCATGGTATTGTTGAATATCCTAAACTTCACCATTGGCCTACAATGACATCACTTGACATTTAGTTCTTTAGGGCATGGGGAAGGTGAGTGGTTTGTTATCTATTAGGCTAGGCTTGGGGTACGTGAGGGTGAGGATAGGTTAGGAATATTGGTGCTGGGCAAGTTGTTGGTAGGATTAGTTGTAGGGGTATTGGGTTGGTGGGAAAAGCAATGACACAATTTATGGGTGGGCATGGCTTCAACATCGATCAATGATTGTGAAGGTTTTGGGGTCTAGGTTTTATGGGGGCAAGAGCCAAATTGAATTCTAGTATAGGAATGACAACTTGGGGAGGTGTGGCTACAGACAAATTAGGTAGGATTAGAGTTGTGGGATGAAGTAGGTGGGATTTGGGAGGAAGGGGCAATAAATGTGGGGTTAGCCTTTTTAGAAATTTGGGTGGAGGAGCTCAAACTTGGCAAGGAGGTTGACACATAGGATGATGTGTGGCTGGATTTTGCATTAGTAGTTTGTTCTAAGACAGGCTGGTTGCAGCGGTGGTGATGTTTAGCAAGGTTGAAGGACAATGTGACATTGTCCAAGGGATGATGCTTGATGGCGCTAGAGTGGAGCAACTTATCAGCAAGTTTTAGAGCTCTTTCCTTATCATTATGAGGGATGCCCTCATTTGTCACACCTTGGTCATGTATGAGTGCCTCAAGAATACCCTCATGCTCATAGATGGACATGTCCTTAACATGTGCCAAATGAAGAGAATAGTTGACGTTGTCTAAGAAGAAGGCCAAATGGTTTAGGGTTGGGTTGTTCTTGAGGTTGTAGTGAACCTGAAGGTGTTGTTCAAGAAGCCAGACATGCTCATAGACAACCCTAGCCACCAAGCTCAATGGCATTAGCACACTAGTATCATGATACCCTTGCTTATGTAAGTTGGGTTGAGGTCTCTTGTCAAAGAAACCTAGTGCAACCTTCTCTCATTGTTAGACTCATAGTAATGCATTCATCCAAAACTAGGAAATCCATAATTCTAGCAATGGTAGCCTTCATAATGGTAAGTTTTGGTGTTAACCTAGAAGGCAATGCCATTCCATGTTCTGCTTACAATTAACATAAGGCCAAGTAAGGGCATTTTGAACAAGGAGAAGAAAGTTTCCCAGACCTTTGTTTGGAATGTTTGCTAGGCATCAAAAGCCTAGACATCAACTGTGTCAATGGATTTTTGTTAGACAATTTTGTGACTCATAGGGCTTATGGAGCAAGGGTCAGCACACATCGATGAGTCATAGAAAAAGTTGCTATAGCAATGGACAATAGTAAGAATTTGAAAGTTAAGTAGGGGAAAAGCAAGGGTAGTTGATGAGGCATCGAGTGATAATTTGTAAGTCAATTGTAAGCCCTGGATTTGGGAAATGTTTCATATGCCCTATGTTTGTAGTCTAGTGTGTTTGGTTGAGGTTCTTGGTCTCCAAAGATGCATCCTTGCCTCTGATGTCACACTTTAAGATTGTGTGCATGATTCCAAGCTCTTTAGAACAATTTTGGCTTCATTTAGATACCCTAGGATCCTTTTGGCATGGTCCCTTAGGTTTTGACTCTTATATGGGATTGAAGGTACAAAGTGTGATTTGGAGGAGGTGGTGGAGGGGTGTGGTTTGTGGGTTGGGAAAGAGGGGAATGTGCTAACTACTTGGTATCAAGACACCCCCTATATCAATGCAGGGGTGCTAACACACCACCCTCCAGCTTGGTTTGTCTTAGTCTACCTTTAGTGTGACTAGGATTGGCCTAGGCTATGTTGATGGACCTCCATTGATGCTTAGGAGTTGATGAACCTTCTTCATTTTATTGCAAAAATTATAAATACTTTGGATAAGCTCTCACACATAACTTAGATTTCATTTGGACTTTTGGCATCCGACTTGTGTGAAGAGCTCTTTCTCCCTTGGGTAAGTTGATTCTTTTCCTTGTCTTCTGTGTGTTTTGAGTCGTCGCTTTCACAAGTGTGATTAGACTTTATTAGAGTGCTACCTTGCTTACACAACCAAAAATCGTTTAGTTGATGTAGAGTGCGATGTTTGCATGGTGAATAAAGCTCATGATTTTCCCTTATTTTAGTGTTAATGCCTTAAACATAAAAACCACAAAAATATTTATTTAATTTCTGTTTAATTGAGCTACAACGATTCATTCCTTGTCCAAGGAGGTTACAACTATACAACATAGTGTTGGGCCATCAAGGTTGTGACTAAGAGCCATTTTTATTGCATTTCATGTGTGGTGTTGCACATGTCCCCAAGAGGGATTGCAACACGAGCATTGGACCTATCCCTAGAAGGATTACAATGCATGTGTGTTTATATTTATTTTATTCTTATATTCATAAAAGTTATAAAAATTATAAAACATAAAATTATAAAGTCTCTATATCTCTCTACTATGGTAACACAGGTTTTAATTGTATTATATGTATTATAATCTCTTTTATATGTTATTGAATGCAATGATATACACGAGTATTCTTGGTAATCCACTCAACATTGTCTTTGAAACTTATGATTGAATCACACTGCATTTCGTATGATATATCCCATTGGTCCAATACTAGGAGGATCCCTATCATTAGTCTTTTAAAAACTATTGCTCTAGTGGCACCATAAGGCCCATGCAAGGATGACACACTAGGTCAATGTGTCATCCTAAAGCAAGTCAGTCTTAATTGGGAATGAGTGCAAGTTTTGCCTAAGATGGAGAAGATCTTTCAAATAATCAAAAATAGAGATGAAGTATTGATATGGGTCCCACCAATTTTAGACCAATGGGAATTATAATTCAAATTGCAGTGTGATCTAGTTGTAAACTTCAAAGATGATGTTAAGTGGATTACCAAAAACACTCATGTATATTGTTGTGTTCAAGAAATATAAAAGGGGTTATAACACATATAATACATGTAATACAATAAAAACCTATGTTACCATGGTAAGAGATAGAGAGAGGGAATATTTATAATTTTATATTTATAGTTTTTATGGGTTTTAGAATTATAATAAACAAAATAAATATAAACACACAAGCATTGCAATCCCTCTTGGGAATAGATGCAATGCTCATGTTATAATTCCTCTTAGGGGTAGGTGCAACACCACACATGAAATGTGATAAAAATGACTCTTAGTTACATCTTCACTAGCCTAACATCATGTTGTATAGTTGTGACATCCTTGGGCAAGAATGAATCATTACAGCTTAGAAAGATGAGAATCCGATAAATATTTTTTTATGGTTCTTAGTGGTTTATACTTTTTAGTGTTTTAATATTTAAGGCATCAATAGTAAAATGATGGAAAACTAGAAGCTTTATTTACCATGCAAACATTGGACTCTGCATCAATCAAATGGTTTCAAGCTACATAAACATGATAGCACTTTGACAGAGTCTAGCTGCACTTGTGAAAGTGACAACTCAAAACAAACATAAAATAAGGAAAAGAATCAACTTATCCAAGGGAGGAAGAACTCTTGACATAAACTAGATACCAAAAGCCCAAGAAAATATTTAATTATAAATGAGTTATATGAAAGAACTCTTCTTGGGTATTTATAGTTTTCATATGGAAATGGAGGAGGCTTGTCAATGCCTATGCATTAATGGAGGCTCATTGATGCAACCCACATTGACCTCGAGCATACACAAGACAAAGTTAGGTAAACCAAGCCTACTAGAAGGGTACGTTAGTGCCCTATGTTGTAAACTCCCTCAAAATCACACTTTTCTTTTCAATCCTAGGTGCAAGTCAAAACCCAAGGAAACATGCTGAAAGGGTCCTAAGATATCTCAATGAAGCCAAAATCATCTTGAGAGCTTGGAATTAACCCTACAACCTCAAAGTATGATCCAAGGGACATGGCTGTAGCTTGGAAGACCAAGAACTTCTATCAAACATGCTAGACTATAAATACAAAGCACATGAAACACTTCCCGAATCCATGACTTACAATTGACATATACATTGTCATTGGATACTTCATCATTTCCCCATGAATAGATAAAGATAGTCCCATAGCTTTAATGCTCAAGACACAAGGACTAGGACATATGACAAGATCAATGCAAAGCAATACAATTGTACAAATACTTTGACATAGGACACATTACAAAGTTGCCACATTGAGAGAAGAGGAGCTAGGGGATAAGGATAGATAAGAAGAATCCTTGGCATGGTAGTTGATGAGTGGCGAGGTACCCCTACACTCAACCATATGAATACGAGCGTTCACACACGATTCGATCGAACTTTGCAGACAAACTAGTAGTGGTATCTAGATAGTTACACATTGATCACAGTTTGTTGTCTTCCCACTCGGACTAGTATTTACTTGGTCATGTATGGTTTAGTCCAAAGTGAGGTGAATGATATGATCCTAAACTAGTGCTACTCCTAGAGACAATGGAAAATAAACTTGTTGTAAGCTAATAGGTGATGAGAAGAAAAATCTAAACTAGCCTAAGTGCGATGAACATCCATCCTTAATCATCCGTCTACATCTTGGACCTCATGTACTACTTCTAGGATTACCAAGTGCACATTACTTAAGCACTCCTAAATACACTACTGGTTTACCAAGTAGTTACACTTAAATGTTCATGATTAAGTCGTACTCATTCCACGTTAAACAATAAGAAGAGTAAATGACAATAAAGGAAATATGAACTAAAAAGACAACAATAAATAATTAACAATTAAAGTAATTAAAAGCTAAGTGAATGTTGCAATGATGGCGTAATCTCGATCTTTATTGCCGATCATGTGCATGTCCAAGTACGTCACACTCGAACAAAGGTTCCATACAATTACAAGCATCACACTGTAGGCATGCACTTGGGAAAAGAACTGAAAACTAACTAAAAATTGACAAAAAGACTCCCCCTAAAGGCTTACTAGAATGACTCCTCCCCATGTGCCTGAGTGTTATATTTATAGGCCAACACAGGAATCACGATATCGTGTATATGATATCGTATCCAGGCTAAGATATCAAGTATCCAATATCTTGTACTCGATATCATGCACCCGATATCAAGGCCTAGCAAACCATGATTCATCATACCCCCACAACTGAATAAAAACTCATCCTTGAGTCAAACAAAGTGAGGAAGAAGTTCATTTAATTAGAAACAGTGAATAGGTATGGGATTATTGAATGACCATGGACTATTTCATGTCACAGTGTGGGATTAAACAAAATTTGGACATAGACACAAAATACAAACTTGTGGAACTCATGTGGTTCCCGATGGTGGTGGCTTCTCCATGGGTTCCTTTCCTTTGTCCTATGCTCCAGGCTTCTGAAATTGATACCTTTGAAGAAGCGCCTAAAGTTTCATGAGCCATCCATGTTGATGTTCCAATGTTTGATGGAGTCGGCACTTCCCATGGACATGGCAGCTATGGAAACATTTGATTTGCCTTGACGTATTATGCCGAAAATAGCCATCATTCCTCTTCATAGGCTCTGGCCTTGACCTCTCCACCTTTTGCTTGGCTAGATTGTGCAGTGACAGAAGTTTCCTGATGGATGCTGAATGATTGTGCCTCCTGCTCTGCATGTTTTGCTTGAGGTCCTTGGCCTCTATCTTCTCTTGGGCATTTAGTTGCACCTTGAGAAGGTCCTCCTTGTTATCCTCTTTTAGGGCCATTTGTAATCACACAAGGATTGATCGTTAGTAAGGTTGTTTAAAGAATTTTGGTTATCTTATACCTTACTCATTGCCTTTAATAAATGTTTAATTCGTTGCTTAGTGTGATTCTAAAGTTAGAGATTTTCAAGGAAGTTACCCTAAAAGTTTGATGTTAGACCTGATCTGTGTATGTGACACATAAAAGGACATGTAATGGTTTTGAAGAACATTTGATAAAATGATGATAAAGCAAAGAATAGATTTGGAAATGGAGTACTTGGAGGGTATAAAATGATGTGGTGATATGCAACAAGTACAAATGACAAAAGTCATGCAAGTGGATCCTCCCCAAAGTAGGTTCCAACCTATAATGCCCTTGCGTAACCACACCTTAAAATGTCCTTAGGCACTAGAAGGGTTAAATGCAATCTGCACCTATGCAACAAAACACACACATGTTAAATACCACCACGATGAGGTAATGAATTCTATGCCACACAAGACACAAGTTATAAGCACTTGGACAGTGAGATGAGACAAATTACAGAAGGGATTGCAAAGATTGAGACGTGAGGTAACTTACCTTGGGCACAATGAATCCTAAGTGTTATGTGTGATTAAAGTACCATTAGCCTTTTTCTCTAAGATCAAAACCAAGTTCATACCTATACTCAGTGACATCGCATTGTTTCATTCCAATGATAGACAACCATAAGAGCATCATGATAGCAAGGCGTACGATCACTTGGCATTTTGCACAAGGGAGGAGTGATTCAAATTTGTCTGTGGCACATTTTTCTTGGTCTTTCCCCTTGCTTTTTTTTTGATGTTTTTCTTCTTCCGGTTACTTTTTGCATTTTGTCTTTTCCAAAAGTGATTCGAAGAAGCTACCAACCTTTAGGCATAGGTGCATGTCTTTCTAGTGGGACCCCCCCAGAATAGCATTGAGTCCTTTATTGAGTGCCTTTCTCACAACTCTTACTTCCATTTTTCGTTAGATCTACAAGGATCTTAGTACAACCAAGCTACATGATAGCACCTACAGATGTTACCGAAGAGAACCCACAAGTCCCCTTTGATGTCACATCCTTTCCATTCCCTCCTAGTTCATCACTCTTCACTCTGGGCATAATGAGTACAAGGTTACTTTAAGTTTTAATGATAACAGGAATATCATCGTACCCAGAGTAGAACCTCTTACCAACAGAATGGATGGGTGGATGTTGTGGGCTCACTATTCAAATAATTAGTCACTTGTCACTCGATAGCATATAACAACACAACTGATAGGTCACATGAGTATTTTATTCATAGATGAGATTACCCACAAAAAGATAAAACAACAAATTGAAAGATGAAAACTTAGAAAACAAAAAATTGTAAAACCAAAGAAAAAAAAGAAAAAAATTTACTAATTCTGCTTGTTAGAATGGAACCTTTGATCATAGAGAGAATTAATAAATGAACATTTTAGATCCATGTATGTTGAAAATATTGGGGTATGGTCATATCCAAACCACTAGGTGTCTTTTGGAGTGGTGGTAGGAATGTTCCCAATTTGGGGTTCACACACTTGATCAAAGTAGGCATAGTGGGGCAAATTATAAGATGTGGTGATGCAATAAGAAGCTGACCCACCATGGCACCCATGACCATAAGACGGTATGCAAGGATTGATATGTCTCCCCACATTGTTATATTCATTGGGCTGCAGGGTTGGAGTGTTGATTGGTGGCTTGGATAAGGTAATCGGAGGCGTTGAGTTTGAAGAGGAAGGTGCATCATCGTGTTGGGCTTGTGCTAAGTTGGAGGATGCAGTGGGTTCAAAACTGTGTTGCTTCTTTCTATGACCATGCCTAAAGAAAGGATGACTTTTGACGTTGTGGAGGACTCCCACTGCTATTGACAGTAGTAGCACAAGTGATGTTCGTTGGTTGGTGCTGTGGTGTCAAACCTTTCGATACAACTGGTGGCGATGTAGAAGGAGGTGGAGGATGAGAATATTGAGAGTAAGGAGGAGTGTAAAGAACATGAGGTGGTGGGAGAATGATAATGATGAGGTGAAGTAGAAGATGTTGATCCAGTTGGAGAAATAGGGTGCTGAACATAATAAGCACTTGGTTTCGGGTGATATGAAGGGTGTGCTCCATTTGGCAATGGCCTTCCCCATGACTGGGGGATTTTCCATTGTGGTTGAGCATAGTACTAAGGTTGGTAAGAATTTTCCCACGGATAGTATGATGAGTTGTGGAATTGCTCATAAAGTTGTGGGACAGGGATGCGCCCAACCATGTACTTCTATATGAATTCTGGATGTAACATTCTTCCCCAATGCTCATGTAGATGTGACAAGATTGGGAATTGGCCTCTTGGGTGATCGTATAGGCAAACATCACATTGATACTTATGTTTGTGGTTGAGCCCTTATCCTCATTTTCTTTAGCCCTTCTTTCCAATTTTCGAATGATGTTCTATCCTGTTTCTAGGTTTGGTATCCTTTGTTTGTTCTGGTTGTCAAAGTTATCTTGCATGGGTCTCCCTCTAATAATGTTTGCATATTCTCTACATTTTTCATGTACCCACTCCATCATTCTATTGATCTTTGCCTTAATTTAATCTAGTGATTTTAGTACTGGCAAAGGTAGAAATGGTTTCAACTCCTCAAGGTGAGTTGATTTCTCCTTTTTATGATTATGGACCTTTTACTTCAAGAGTTTGGTCTTGTTGAGATTTTTCAACATTCTCCCATTTGGCTATTTCTCTTTCTTCTTTTGCTACCTGCTCAATAAGCTCTTGGAATTGATGGGCCTGTAGTTCATATAGTTTGCCTAGGGCATACATCCCTAGGGTCTCCCTTGTTTTATTACGGAGCCCATCCATGATGTGATACACTAGCCTTTCCTTGGAGAACCCATGGCCTGGGCATTTGTTTAATAAAGAGTAATATATTTCTAAGGCCATTTCCAAGGGTTCATGTTGCCCTTGTTTCCACTTTTGGATTTGTGTCCTCAAGGCTAACACTCGTGCATAGGTTTGATATCTTTCGTTGAAGAGTTCTACCATTGTGGGTTAACAACGAATTGATTTTAGCTTTAAAGACCCGTACCATACTTTTGCTTGGCCAACAAGTGTCATAGGGAAGAGCTTAAGTCTTTGCCACCCATTATCAATATTATTCCATGCATAGGCATCATAGAGGGCTTGTAAATGATGTTGCGGATCTAAATCATAGCCTCTTGAAAACTTGGGGAAGTTGTTTAAATCAAGTTTGGGTAGATAGCTTTCCTTACGATGCATGCAGGATATTTGAATAGCCTTTGTTATATGCATTAGGCTCTTAGTGGCCAACAGGGCTTCATCATGACTAAGTAGGTTGTGAGTTTGTGACTTGGGATGATGTTGTCTTTGTTCATGTTGGCGTTCTTGATTTTTCTTGTGGATTCTATTTTTATTTCTATGCTGATCCCTTGAGAAATAGTCATCCATGTCACAACTCAACATTGAAGGAGTAGAGAAAGAGAGGGAACTGAAAAACTTGTCATGAATTTTGTAAGTGTTCTAATCATCCCTTGATGTACTCTTGATACCCATTGAGAAGGTCCTAGGCCTTATGGGCCCCCTCATTCTAGGGGATGTCCCATCTTCACTAGAGGTATTTGAGTTGGATGATAGAAGTCCTTGAGTATCGTTGGGGTGTCTATCAACATATGAAACTCCTACATAAGATTGAGTACTTCAAACTTGTTTGTTGGTTCTCCAAGGAATTTCCTCGCTAGATGTTGCATTATCGCTGTCTTGTGAAAGAGACATTGTTATGAATTGTGTGTGCATTAATTGAATTTAATTTCTTTGTCTAAAAGATATATCGTTAATACCCTATTACAGCGATCTTGTATGATATAACTAATCTAAATAACTAGCATCGTCCTTGGCAATGGTGCCAATGATGAGTGGTGAGGCATCCCTACATTCAACCATATGAATACGAACATTCATGCATGATCTAGTTGAACTCTGTAGATGATGAGTCATGATATAACATCCATGATATCATGTACGTGATATTGGAGCCTTCCAGGCGATATCGTGTATGCGATATCACAGCCTACGTCATTGCCTATAAATAAGAGGTAGGTGCACTTGATTTGCATAGTTAGTCTTAGTCCCTTACCCAAACTCTTGCCTTTTTTCCTTTCCAAAGATAGAATTATTTCTGAGCACCCGCAGTAGGAGTCATAAAGTGAACAGATCTTTCTTCGAGCATTGTGTACCTGAGCACATCTTGTGCATGGCAATAAAGATGAACTTTGTGATAAACCTTGCAACATTCAGAATAGATTAACTAATGTTAATTACTGTTACTTAATGCCTTCCTTAGTTAATTAATGTTCTCTCTCTTACCCTACCACTCTCCTAAGTAAGCACATTCAGTACAATCACTTCGAGCATGCGTGTAATGCTTGGTAACCTAGTAACGATTAGCGTTTGGTAATCCCAGTAGTGTTGCACTGGTTCAATATGTGTACGACAAGTGAGAATGGATGCTGATGTTAGGACTAGTGAAAGCATAGTTGAGTAGTTAAATTAAAATTAGTTACTTAGTTATCTCTCTCCTCCCTTTGTAGCACTAGGACATAAAACCATAAAAACTATAAAAATCATGTACCTCAAGTTTACTTAACCATATAATCATGCCATACAAGTAAGCTTGGGAAGAAAACGATTGATCAACCCATCCTTGTTCCACAAAGGCACATAAGAATTTAGTCCTTGGAATTCGATCGGATCATGCATGAATGCTCATATTTGTATGGTTGAGCATAGGGATACCTCACTACTTATCATTGACACTATTGCTAGGGGCTTCATTGTTTGTGTGCTAATTAGAACTTAGGAAATCTCTCATAGTTGGAACGAACCCTTAGGGTTGGTTACAAACATATATACATATATATATATATATATATATATATAATACATTGCACATTGAATAGACAATCATGTCTCCTTCTTCGTACGAAAGTGTTTTACCGCCTAGGTCTGATACAGGGAACAATAAGAGGTGTAGTACACATGATAATCTTCCAGTCCCTCAATAGTTTCGTGTGGTATATGTTCATCCCGAATGAATATGTACCAAAATTTACCTTTATCCTCCACCAGGATGAATAATTGCATTGGTGAGATTTAGAAGGTAACATAGTGTTACCTCCTGATCGCTTTGTTCCGGGCATGCTTCTTCGTGATCTCACACGAATTGGTATGCAACACTTACAAGTAGAGTACATTGTGCATGATCATAACTCGAGAGAGTATCGACCCATAGTAGGAGAGATTTCATGAATCCATGAAGGAAAAGTTGTTGCAGAATATCCCACATGTCCTAAGAGAAAATGAGGATCGTGAACCTACCTCAGGTAGTCAACCACACAATGATGTTCCTCCCGTTGACTTCGGTCAAGGGGTTGGATATCAGAATCTTTACTCAACTATCCATAACCCAGATTCTGGTATCAACAGACATAAAGGGTTTGAAAAAGGAACATGAACACATGACAAATATGGACATTCCGATCACCAAAGAGAAGTAAGCAGGCACCATCGTGGTGAAGGCCCCCCTTCTTCTTCACCTTCAACACCTCCTTCATCCTCTCCTTCAAGATCTAGACGCAGTCACAAAGAAAAATACCATGAGGATAAGGGTAAGAGAAACGAGAGTCATAGAAAAAATAGTTGAGAAAGGGGATGAGGGCACTCTAGAGAAACACATTATGAAAGAAGGGAGAGTATGGAATAACATGGGCATCTTAGATGCCAAAGATGAGATGATCATGATGAACCCCTACTCGCTACTCGAAGTATGTTAGACATAACTAAGGCCATTAAGATCCCAACAAGGCATCAAAAGGATAGTAGGATCAAGAGATTAGACATGAACAATATCCCATGATTTGAAGGGGGATACAACGCTAATCCTCAAAATCATCTATAAGAATTTCATGATGCATGTACCTTACAAAACATAGAAAATGAATGGAAAAAATTAAAGTTGTTTCCATGGACACTAATCAAAGAAGTGGAAGGCTGGTACCAGTCTTTAGAACTGGAATCCATTTGTAGGTGGAGTACCATGTTAGAATTGTTCAAAAATAAGTACCAAACATCCTCTCGAGTGTCCAACCTGTGAAAGAAAATCCAAGGCTGGAAATAAGGATGATGAGTGGTGAGGTACCCCTACACTCAACCATACGAATACGAGCATTACATGCATGATCTGGTCAAACTCTGCAAATGGACTAGTTGTGGCATCTAGATAGTTAGCCTTAGGTCGTAGTTCATTGTCTTCCCACCTGGACTAGTGTTAACTTTGTCATGTATGGTTTAGTCCAGAGTGAGGTGTATGATGTGTTTCTATGCTAATGCTACTCCTGAAGGCAATGGAAGATAATATTAACTAAGCTAAGAGAGAAGGATGAGAGAGAATCTAAGCTAGCCTAAGTGCGATGAGCATATGTTCCTTGATCATCTGTACACATCTTGGACTTCGTGCATGACTACCACTGGGATTACCAAGTGCAGATCCTAGGTATACTACTGGGTTACCAAGTAGTCATACTTAAATGCTCGTAATCAAGTTGTACTCATTCCGCATTTAACAGGAATTTAGGGTAAGAAGGTATTAACTAAGAAAGTAGTAAATAACAATTAATTAAATAATTAAGCTAATTGAATGTTGCAATGGTGAAGTAATCTCGATCTTTATTTCCGGTCATGTGCATGTCCAAGTACGTCACACTCGAATAAAGGTGCCATACAATTACAATCACCACATTGCGGGCATACACTGGGAGGAAAAGGGTTGAGAGAAAAACTACATAAAACTTAACACTAAAACTAAGAACTGAAAAACTACCTATTGGAACTATCTATCTCTTATTTATAGATGAGGAGACAGGTTGCGATATCGCATACATGATATTGCGGTGAACAAAATTGTGACTCATCATACCCCCACGACTGAGTGAAAACTCATCCTCGAGTTACAGTGATTACATAGTGGATAGGTATGGGATTATTGAATGGTAAAAATGGGTTTATGCTTCAGTGTGGAATGAAAAAAAATTGAGACACAACACAAGGAAAATTCTACAGCTACAAAATTGGTGGAACTCATGTAGTTCCTGATGGCGGTGGCTCCTCCATAGGTGCTTTCCCCTTGTCTTGTGCTCTAGGTCTTGAAGGTTGATGGCATTGAAGTATGGCATGGAGTTTCTCCTCTTCAGTTTGAGGATCTTGTGCCATCCATGCTAATGTTTTGATGTTTGATGGAGTTGGCACCTCCCATGGGTAGGGTAGTTGTGAAAACATTTGATTTACCTTGACATACCAGGCCGCAAATACTCGTCATTCCTCCTTGTAGGCTCTGGCTTTATCTTTGTATTCTTGGAAATTTGCAAGTCGTTGAGCCAAATCCATTGCAACACCTTTTTTTCCTTGGTAGCTTACTTTCACCACCTCAAGTTTAGAATTTGCGATGTCCATTTTTTGCAATAACTTTTTGTGTTTCGCAAATTCTATTTCATATTTGATGTAGGTGGTAGCTACCTGTTGCTCGAGCTCTATTCTTGGACGTCTTGCTGTTAACATGGTAAGGTTGGCATACAGTAGGTTTACCAACTCCATGTATTCTGTAAGATCTTGAATCTGTAGGTCCTGGTTCTTAACTTCCACTTGGTGGGCTAAGGCATATGTGTCCAATATGGCCCACCAATCAGTGTGTTGAGCACTGATAGCATTGATGTGGGCCTTGGCCATATGGATCTCTTTCTCAAGGATCTATTTGTACATCCCCACGTGGTCCCAGAAATGCTCCTTTAGCTTTTCATGTCATTTAGCCTCATTTTGCCATGTGCTTATTTCGATAGCTATCTTTTGGTGGATGACGCGTATCTCCTTCATTGAGAGGGTTCGATTCTCCTTAGCTAAATGGCTCATGTATTGGTTGACCCAAATGAATTATTCTCACAACTAATAAAAGTATTCTTCGAGAACATTCTTTTGCTTCTCCACGGAGGTCAACTGAAGGTTGTCGGCAACAAGCTGCTCGTTTTCTTCTTGTAAGGCCTTAAGTACCTTGTTATGCGCATGAGTTTGCGCCTGTGCTGCTGAGGCATCCCAAACAGCCTTCTCTTTTTCTTCAGCCACCTTTTTATTCTCCATTAATAGCTTGGTTAGTTGCTCAGTTTTGAAATTATCCAGCTGGTCTGTGGGAACAAATTGCAAAGGGTCTCGCTGTGCTGCTTGTAGGGTCATGAGTTGTTCTTGCAATTTTTGCACTTCTACTTCAGCATGCTCAGCCCTCACTTCTGTTAAGACCAACTTCCCCTTAGTAGAAATGAGGTCTAAGTAAATTGCTGTAACATCTTGAGGGATGTTAAACAGGGACTTCATTACTTGTCCTGTTTGTAGCAATTGATCAAGCACATCCTCATGTTCTGCAGGAGTCATGGAGGTTCCGGCCAAAGTTTAAGCATCTCGTGCTCTCGTGAGATCTACCGGTGGTACAACAAGTACATTGAACGATCCTTTAATATGGTCTATGATGACTTCTGCAGCTCCTACTACATCCTAGTGTTGCATGACCACCACTGTGGCCCCTTCACTAGTTTCTAATTGCACTTGGAAAGATGCAGCGTTTCCTGAGATTTGTTGTGACCAAGTACTTTCCTCTCCTCTTGTATGAATACACACTTTACCCCTTGCACGATCCAAAGAAACTGTGGGCTGTATGACATCATCAATGACACAAAAGATATTTGCATCATCATGACTTCCCCAACTGACCATCTCATCAATGGCCCTGAGATGGCTCATCAAGGGTCTGTAATCTTGCGGCGACGGTGGTTGATCTTGGCCCATGCTAGGCCTTGCTTCCTGTTGTTGGTTGGGTCCCGTACTTGGAGGTTGGCTGGGTCCTACAAGTTGGGTTGTAGTTGGCCCTATCATTTATTCTTATTCTTGTTCTGGCCCCTGCATCTCACCAGTGATTTTCCTTGTGGCTAGTGGCTTTAACAATTCAGCATAGGAAGCATTTTGGGCTTTTCAGAGGACATCATTAGTGTATCCTTTGATACTAGCACGTTGGCACAACTTCCTAATCAGACAAGGGAAGGGGAAGGTGAGCTTCCCTGTCTTTCATTCTTCAAATCACTTCAGGATCTCTGTAAGTTATAGATGAGGTAGGTTAGCATTAACCTTTCCCATCAGCACTACAGATCCTCTTGCTGCATGTGTTGAGATTCTTTTTAAGTCCTTCATGGGGAAGAGGTGATACGTTCCAATTTTGAAATAGGTCTGCTCTTCCGTCGTCAACTCTCCAAATGTCTTATCCCTACCATATGCCCTTTCCAACCAAACTCATCGCACATCAAGGTTTGAACGGGTAGACAACTGAGCAACCTTGGGCCCTACATTCAGAAGGTTTAATACTTTTGAAGTGGCCTGCATGGAGAAATCAACTGTTACACCATAAATATTAACGGTGGTGCCTTGTTCTCTGTTGTGCCAGAATTGGTACATCTCCCCTAGGTACCAGGCACCGCTTTTAGAGATGGTAGGCCATAAAGGAGACCCTTTGAGGTGATCCCTAATAGCCTCAAGAGTGAACTCTGCAAAAGATTCAAAATTTAATTCCACAATCACCGCAGTGAATGTGGACCTTTCGTGAATAGCCTGAACATAATCCTAGGGCAACGTGAGATGTTGTCCCTATTCAGGCGCTATAGTAGCTCCTTCTGCCTGCCCGAACTATATGGTAGGAGGGTCCTCTTGATGAATGCTAAGTGATTGTTCCTCCTATTCTGCATGTTGTCTGGCAGGGACTTGTTCTTCGCCTTTCCTAAGTCATTTGACTGAACCTTGAGCAGGACCTTCCTGTTGTCCGTGTTTCAGGGCCATCTACAATCACACAGGGTCAAGCGTTAGAAAGATTGTTTCGGAAGTTAAGTTATACCTTACTGCTTTCCTTAACTAATTTAATTCATTTTATTTCCATGTGATGTTTCCTGAAAGATTGTAATAGTGAGTCCTGTTACTTAGGTGGTTTTCCAATTTTAGTTTCCTGGTATATCTAAGGGGATGAAATGATTTTCGGCACAATTATCCCTATTATTATAATTAATTACCCTTAATAATGTCCTTTGGGCAATGAAAAATTCCAAAAAAGTTATGTGCTATTTGGCATATGTCCCTCCCCCACGACTAAGTTGAACACTCCGCATTCAAGTAGGTTCAGACAAAATAAAAATCAGAGTACCAGCAAGTGAGATATAGGTAGAAAAGCAAGGGTGTCACACGTAAGTCGTAGAGAAAAATTTGAAAAACTCCCCCACGTGATTTGTGAAAAATGGTGCTAAGTGTTGCGCAACGATGGGGGGGGGGGGGGGGGGGGGGGGGGTGTTCACCTTTTTATAGATTATAAGAATGCAATATCGCATACGATACATCATGTACGCGATATCGCATACAATACATCATGTAAGCGATATGATAGCCTAACGATGTTTAGGCCCGAGAGAAAATACCAAATTTTAAGGGTTTTTTCCGCAATTAACAATGGAAATCAAGGATATGTGTCAAGTGTTTCAAGGTTCTAAGATAATTTAACTTGTTTCGAAGGCACGAATAATGATATGTGGGTGGACTTGAGCAATAAGGCCTCGGGTGGTAAGTGAGAGAAAAAGGCCATGTAATGGTTACATAGGAATGTTGGAATTTGGAGGGATAGTAAATAAGGGAAAAAATGTTATGCAAAATAGGTTGAGGGTAAGAAATGGTGTGTGTGAGCTATGTCATAAGTGCAAATTACAAAAATTACGCAAGTGGGTCCTCCCCAAAGCAGGTTCCAACTTATAATGCCCTTGCGTAACCACACTTAAAAGTGTTCGTGGGCACTCGAAGGGTTAAATGTAATCTACATTGATTCTACAAAACACACACATGTAAATATCACCAGAATGAGGTAAGAATTCTATGCTATACGATACATGAGCTACAATTATACAAACAGTGAGATGAGACGAACTATAGAAGGGATTGTAGAGATTGGGACATGCGGTAACTAACCTAGGGCATAGTGAATCCTGTGGTAACTAACATGTCATTAACCCATCGTTCCAAGATCAGGACCAAGTCCATTCCTCTAATCAATGACATTGCATTATTTCATCCCATGATGAGCAACTATGAGAGTACCATAACAACAAGGCGTACGATCACTTGGTGTTTTATTCAAGGGAGGAGTGATTTTTGTTTTGTGGCACTTTTCTTTTCATTTTCTTTTTCTTCTCTCTTCTTCTTTTTCTTTTATGATTGCTGAATCCAGAGAACACCAACCTTTAGGCATGGGTGCATGTCTTTCCAGTGGGACCCCCTTAGAACAACATTTGATTTTTGAGTGTCCTTTTGATTACTCTTACTCCCATTTTTCGTTAGATCTACAAGGATCTTAGTATAACCACGTTGCATGATAACTCTCACAGACGTCACCAAAGAGAATCTTCAAGTCCCCTTGATGTCAAACCCTAATCATTCCCTCTTGATCCATCCTTCTTCATTTTGGGTACAATGAACACAAAATTGATTTTAAGTTTTAAGAATGTCAAGAATATCACTGTACCCTCGAATAGAACCTCTTATTTGTAGAATGGATGGGTGGGTGTAATAGGCTCACTATCCAAATAATTGATACTCGAGACTTGATAACATAGAACACACCTCAACCAATGAGCTACATGAGCTAGATGAGATTACTTACAAAAATGTAAAAATATAAAAAGAAAAAAATGATAAAACAAGAAATTGAAAAATGAAAAACTGGAAAACAAAAATTATAAAATTAAAGAAAATGAAAAGTATTTATTAATCCTGCTTGCTATTAGAATGAGGGATATCCCCCATAACTAAACGGTTGAGGACGACAAGGATTAATAAATGGAAGATGAGGATCCTTGCATGTTGGAAATATTGGAACCTGGTCATACTTACCCCATTGGGGTTTGCACACTTAATTATAGTAAGCATAGTAGGGTAATTTATAAGATGTAGTTTCCAGATAACGAGTTGACCCACTATGATATTTGGGACCATTAGATGGTATGCAAGGATCAGGATGTTGCCTTCCATGATTGTGTTCATTGGGCCGTATGGTTGCTAGAGTGTTAATTGATGGCCCTAATGAAGTGACATGAGGCGTTGGGTTCGATGCACCACAATGTTGGACTTGTGCTGAGTTGGAAGATGCAGTGGCCTTGGAATTGTGTTGTCCCTTCCTAGGATCATTTCTAAAGAAGGGATGCCTTCAATGTTGCTGAGGTCTCTCACTACTATTGGTAGTAGCAGCACAAGTAACGTTCGTGGGTTGTTGTTGTGGTGTAGACACCTTAGAAACAATTGGTGGCGATGTAGAAAGAGGGAAAGGATGATAATGTTGAAAATTAGGAGAAGTGTAAGGTGCACAAGGCGATGATTGTGTTGAGGACATGGGCTGATAGTATACAGGAGGATGGTAATGTGGTGAGATAGAGTATGTTGACCCAGTTGGGGAAACATGATGTTGAACGTGATAAGCAATTGGATTCAGAGGATTTGAAGGGTGTCTCCAGTTTAGGGGTGGCTTCCTCCACGACTGGGATTGTTGCCACTATGATCGAACATAGTATTTCTGTACGAACTCGGGATGTAACGTGCTTCCCCAATGCTCATATAAATGTAACAAGATTGGGCATTGGCCCTTGGGGTGATCGTACAAGCAAATGTTACGTTCATATGTGTGATTGGCAGTTGAGCTCTTATTTTCCTTATCCCTTCTTTCTGATTGTCTAATGATACTTTGTCCTGCTTCTCGGGTTGTCTAAACTCTATCTCCAATGATATTGATATATTCTCCACACTTTTTATGTGTGCATTCCAACATCGTATTAATCTTTGCCTCAACTTCCTCTAATGATTGTTGTACTGGCAAAGATGATTCTTCCTCCTTGAGATAGGTTGATTTCTACTTTTTGTGGTTATGGACCTTTGTTAAGTTGAGATTTTGGTCCTGTTGATGTTTTTCAACATTCTCCCATCTAGCCATTTCTCCTTCTTCTTTTTCTACCCACTTAATAAGCTCTTGTAATTGATGGGTTCATAGTTTGTATAGTTGGCCTTGGGCATACATCCCTAGGGTCTTTTTTGTTTCATCACAAAGCCCATCAATGATATGGTACATTAGCCTTTCTTCAAAGAATTCATGGCCTAGACAGTTTTTTAACAGTGCATAATATCTTTCTAAGGCCATGTCCAAGGGTTCATGTTGTGCTTGTTTCCACTCTTGGATTTGTTTCCTCAAGGTCGACACTCTTTCGTAGGTTTAATATCTTGTTGAAGAGTTCTACCATTGTTGGCCAACGTCGTATTGAATTTGGTTTTAACAATCTATACCATACTTTTTCTTGGCCAACGAGTGTCATAGGGAAGTGCTTGAGTTTTTGCCAACTGTTATCAATGTTGTTCCATGCATAGGCATTGTAGAAGGCTTGTAAATGTTGATGCAAATCTAAGTCATATCCTCCTGAGAAATTAGGGAAGTTGTTTAAATCGAGCCTGGGTAGATGGCTCTCTTTACAATGCCTACGGGAGATTTAAACAACCTCTTGTATTTGTATTAGGCTTGTAATGGCCAGTGGGGGTTCATCGTCATCAAGTAGGTTATGCTTTTGTGCGTTGGGACGATGTTGCCTTCGTTTATGTTTATAAGAAATCCCCACCTTGGGTTGCGTACTCCAATCTTCATTGTCATATAATTCGTTGGTTCTCCAATGAATTTCCTCACTAGGTGTGGCATTATTATAGTCTTGTAGGAGAGGCATGATTGTGAAATTGTGTGTGAATTTATATGTGAATTTTTATAATTATTTCTTCTTCCTAAGAGATATATCGTTAAGTCCTATACAGCGGCCTTGTATGGTATAACTAATCTAGATAACTAGCACCATCCCTGGCAACGGTGCCAATGATGAGTGGCAATGTACCCCTACATTCAACCATACGAATACGAGTGTTACACATGCGATCTAGTTGAACTCTACAGATGGACTAGTCGTGGCATCTAGACAGTTATCCTTAGGTCGTAGTTTGCTGTCTTCTCACCTAGACTAGTGTTAACTTTGTCATGTATGGTTTAGTCCAGAGTGAGGTGTATGATGTGTTACTATGCTAATGCTACTCTTGAAGGCAATGGAAGATAATATTAACTAAGCTAAGAGAGAAGGGTGAGAGAGAATCTAAGCTAGCCTAAGTGCGATGAGCATCCATTCCTCGATCATCCATACACATCTTGGACTTCATGCACAACTACTACTAGGATTACCAAGCGCAGATCCTAGGTACACTACTGGGTTACCAAGTAGTCACACTTAAATGCTCATAATCAAGTTGTACCCATTCAGTTTTTAACAGGAGTTTAGGGTAAGAAGGTATTAACTAAGAAATTAGTAAATAAAAATTAATTAAATAATTAAGCTAAGTGAATGCTGCAATGATGAAGTAATCTTGATCTTTATTTTTGGTCATGTGCATGTCCAAGTACCTCACACTTGAATAAAGGTGTCGTACAATTACAATCACCACACTGCAGGCATACACTGGGAGGAAAAGGGTTGAGAGAAAAACTACATAAAACTTAACACTAAAAATAAGAACTGAAAAACACTGTCTACCTCTTATTTATAGATGAGGAGATAGGTTGCGATATCGCGTACGTGATATCAAAAATGGGCTATGATATCGCGGTGAACAAAATTGTGACTCATCAAAGAAGGATATGAACCCTTGGATGCTACCATGGGCCAACATTATGCACTGTTACATTGTTGTCTCAGCCATGATTATTCATAGAGGGATCAACTACGCCATCTCATAGATGGGCTCAAGCATGAAATGTGAAGAACCCTTGCAACTTATGCCTAAGGAAGACTATCCAAGCTTAGGACCCATCAAGTACAAAGATTATTGAAGCAAGTTGCTAAAAAGGAAGGTGACTTATGAAAAAAAAGAGAGCATGTGGAGGAATATAACATAGATCCTTTCCTCCAAAAGAAGGGAGTAAGATTTTGTGAGGATGAAGAAGAGTCACCACTCGAAGAGATGATGAATAGGAAAACTTTGCCCATTCAAAAAATTGCATTGGAAGTATCGACAAAGGTGGACCAAATGTGGGACTCACTAGATGATAAATTTTAAACTGTTCTCAAAGTAGTAGAGGAGTCTAGAGAGCAAGGTAGTGAATGGGTAAAGAAAAAAAAGAGAGAAGCAGAATATGCATGTAACAAGGGTAAGGGAAAAGTTGTCATCATCAAAGAGGTTGTGGATTCAGATACAGATAATGATAGTGGATGTGAGATATGCCAATATGACCATCCTAAGGGATGTTGCCCTATAATCTCACATCTGTAGGAGTCTAGGGTGTATGCACTCAACCCATGATTAAACAAAAGGAAAACACCTCAAAGGTTACCTTATCCTCAAGGTAACCCAAGGTAGTTCCATCAATCCTTAACATATTATCCAAGTGGAACTCCACCATAACCAATCAAGCAGTATCAACAACAACAATACCCACAACCATGGGGAATGCCACCACCATGACAACATTATCCTTACTGGCAACTTAACCCATATGGATATTACGTGCAACAACCAGTCTCTCCACATGACTCTACTAGTCACATCACTCCTCAACCTCACTACTAAGCCCGTGAGTACTATAGGACTACTTCTCCTAGGAGCGATGTTCCACAGACATACTACCCTTCCCATCTGGCTGCACCTCTTCCACCCATATTTTCATTACCACCTGCTCCAGCTATGCAAGATGAAATCCTTGCCCAACCATAGCAACGTAACATTACAAGGGTTATTAACTCTCAATCTACTATTAGTTCTCACAACCGTATGAAGAAAAGACCTTTTTTAAGAACCAATAGTTCAACTAAGCCCTTGCAACCACAAGCGGCTAATCCTTTAGACACCTTATTACTAATCAAAAATTTAGAGCTCCCTTCAAGCCAAACACCATGCCCAACACATACAGTCATGTTAACTCATGCTGTCACCGATTGGATTAAGGCTGGCCATCTTCCTAGGAAATTTTCTAATCTGGAAGTCCTCTTATATATTTACAAATCACTGGGAATGAACTGTGCAAGGATCTTTTGGATTCAAGTTCCGGTGTCAACCTAATCTCTCAAGAAATGTACAAAGCCTAGAACCTATCTGCACTAAAAAAGAGTAACATTTGTTTAGAGTTGGTCACCACTATTTGTGGGTGGTTGTATCCAGCTAACTTCCTAGTGATTCAAGTGAACAATGGTAAGGGGGATTTCCCAATCATAATAGGAAGAGCATGGCTAAGCATAGTTGATATGTGCCTAGGAATCTATAATCTTTCTCTGGAAATATCAAAGGAAAATATGTTTGGAAAGATTGAGAAGAAGAAAGTCCCATGCATCGCATATAGTGACACAGGGTGTAATTGCATGCAGAAGTCATGGTTCATACAACGTTTAACATTGCCTACATGAAATCAGTGTGTACAAGTGACTAACATACAAAGATGCTTGTATGTAGTAGCCACAAGATAAGAAGGCACCCAGTGGTTGATAGTTGATCAAGAGAGCAGTTCAACTATATGCATGGAACCAACTGAAGGTTTGACTTGTGCTTACATCAATAGCATAAACACATTAGAGTAAGTCCATCACCAACTTCCAAGTCCTGACATTGAAAACATCAACTAGGGGAAGTTGGAAATCCCTGATAAGTTTAAGCAGGAGCCCCTTGAGTTAAAACCATTGCCCACTGGTATGGAATACACATTTCTCAAGAATGGAAAACCAGTAATTATTAATGCTAAGCTCACTTTGCAACAAAAAGAGAGACTGCTGACGGTGATAAACAAATGGTCGAAAGCCTTTGCTTGGTCATATCCAAAATTAACCGGAATAGATGCTAGGATATGCCAGCATAGAATTTACATCGACCCCTCCATGAAGCCTCAATGATAACTGCAGAGGCGATTGAACCCAAAGCTTAAGCAAGTGGTTAAGGAAGAAATTGAACAACTTCTAAAAGCTAGGTTCATATACCCCATTGCTGATAATGAATGGGTTAGTCCCTTAGTTATTGTGCCTAAAAAGGGAGGTAAATGGAGAGTGTGTATAGATTTTAGGCCACTGAATATGGCAACATTCAAGGACCACTTTCCATTTCCATTCATCGACCAAGTCTTAGAAACCATTGCAGGGCATCACTACTATAGTTTTCTGGATGGGTATAGTGGGTAAAACCAAATACAAATAGCCCTAGAAGACTAAGCCAAGACTATGTTTACAAGTCCTTAGGGAACATTTGCATACAAATAGGTGCTATTTGGCTTGTGCAATGCCCCTGCAACATTTCAAGGATTAGTTCTAAGCATATTCTAGCAGCAGAGAGGAAATGGGATGGAAGTCATCATGGACAACTTCTTCACTTACGGAGTGAACTTTGATCAAGCCTTGGACCGGTTAGAGCAAGTACTAAAGCAATGTGTAGAAACCAATTTAAGGCTCAACTGGAAAAAAATCCACTTAATGGTCCAAGAAGGCATAGTATTAGGGCATAAGATCTCACAAACAAGGATAGAGGTAGACCTTGAAAAGATCAAAGTTATCCAAGGAATTACCCAGCAACTTGAAACTGTAAAAGATATTCCGTCATTCCTTGCACACACTGGCTACTACAGATGCTTTATTGAGATCTTTTCTAAGGTTGCAAAACCATTGGTTGAACTACTGAAAAAGGATGTACCTTTCAAATGGACTAGGGAATGCGAACTAGCCTTCCAAACTTTAAAACAAAAGCTCATAGAAACACCCATTCTACAATCTCCTGACTGGTCCAGACCATTCCACATAATGACTGATGCATCCAATTATGCTTTAAGAGCCATACTTACATAGTTAGATAACCAAAAATGTCCTTATTACATCCACTATGCAAGTAGGAGTATTGCTGGTGCACAACTCAACTACACCACAATAGAGAAAGAATTAATGGTTGTAGTGTTTGCACTAGAAAAATTTAGGCACTATGTCTTGGGCTATAAGGTTTTCATGCACATGGATCATAGTGCAATAAGGTTCCTAATGAATAAACCAATGGTAAGCCCTCACATCATACGATGGCTCATAATTTTACAAGAGTTTGATCTTACAATGATTGATCGAAAAGGCATCGAGAACATAGTTGTTGATCATTTATCTTGGTTGCGATGGGACAACAAAGAGGATGAGTATCCAATTTCTGATCATTTCCCTGTGGAACTCCTTTTTGCAGGTGTAGTAACTAACCAATCAACCATGGAAAAAAATTGGTATAGTAGTATTCTCACCTATCTCCTTACACAACAAACACCACAAGAGTTAGATGCTAAAAAGAACAACAGTTCCTTCACCGAGCCAAGTATTTTATAGAGATCAATGGGAAACTTTATAAAGTATGCCTCGATGGCTTGGTTCGATGGTGCATTTCTGATATAAATCAACTACGAGTTCTCCAATATGCTCATGAGGGTCCTTGTGGGGGTCATTATGCTGAGAGACGAACAACCCTTAAAATGCTACTTGCAGGATATTATTGGCCTACATTGTTTCAGGATGTCCATCATTTTGTCTAATCTTGTAAGCATTGTCAATGTGATGGAGGAATGACTGCTAGAATGGAGGGTCTGTAATAATGGATTCAACCTTTAGAATCCTTCAACATATGGGGAATTGATTTTATGGGGCCCATTACACCAATGTCTAATGGGAAAGCTTACATCGTTGTTGTTGTTGACTAATTTACAAAATGGGTAGAAGCAGCCATTGTTAAGGATTGTACATCATCTACAGCTGCACGATTTGTTCAAAAAAAAATTGTAAACAGGTTTGGTGTGCCTCATGCACTTATTTCTAACAATGGCACACATTTTATAGGTGCAAATTTTTGGAAGCTGATGCAATGCTTAGGGGTTGAACACAAACTGCCCACACCATACCACCCTCAAGAAAATGGTCAAGCTGAGGTCACCAATAGGGAGATTACAAAGATATTAACAAGAACTATTAGCAAGTACAGGCAAGATTGGAGCACCAAATTGAATGATGCTCTTTGGGCATACCGCTCCACATGGGAAATCCCTATAGGCTACTCTCCCTACGAGTTAGTGTATGGTAAATTACCAACACTTCCTATTCAGGTTGAACTCCATACACTATCTATGGCTTGTGATCTTAACCTTGACCTTGATCTAGTGCAAAAAGAATAGTTAATGATCCTTAACTTGCTAGATGAGAACCGATTAGCTGCCCTGTCATCTAACGAATTGCACAAGGCCTTCAATAAATGACATCATGATTTGAAAATTAGAAAAGTTAAATATCAACCAGGAGATAAGGTTCTGTATTAGAATCCCACACATGTTCCACAATGCACTAAATTTCAAACACTGTGGAAAGGATCTTATATTATTTATGCAACTTTTCCTTTAGGGTCCATGATGATCTACAAACTTGAGAGCTCGGATAAGAAATTGTTGGTTAACATCCAACAAACCAAACCTTTCTATGAGCTTAGAATAGCCAGTACCAATACTACCTCTATTGGTGGACAACTTTGCTCGTTATTTCAGATCTCCTCCTTTCAACTCAGTCATGGGGGAGACAGCCACCAATGCTAACCGTTCTAAGCCCTCAACTCTTTTTATATTTTTGTGTTACACATTTTTTTACATCTTTTTGTTTTGCACATTTTTCAAATTTACTTATTTTTGTTTTTGTTTTACACCATCACTCACAATTTTCTTATTTCTTTGTTTGATTTACTTTCATTCGTCATACAATAAGTGCTCATGATGGTGGATTACATCATGATAATGTTGATTGCTAATGTTTGGTTTTTACCTTTGATTCTCAATGTTGATATTAAGATATGGTTCTTCTAATAAAATAGGCAATGAGTCCACATCATCCATTCCTCCATTCAACTCTATGGTCTCCCTTGGTTTTGGAACTATACTGTCCCTTTTTCTAAATAAACTTATTAATAAATTAGTGGCTTGGTATTCTTCAAACTAAGGAAGGACTCAATGGATGAAAAAGGTGTGAATTCAAGGGGATTCGATGCACGTGTGTTGGCTATTCTCTTGGGTGCTTGGATGCTTTTCATGGGTTTTCTGCCATTTTTCTAGTGATCAAATATCAGGAAGCTGAGTGAATAAAAATAAGTCTTTGCATGGTGTGGTTCTCATGTAAAAAATAAAAAATAAAAAATAAAAAAAATAGAGAAAGTGAGAATTCAAAGCACACCCCTTAGACATAATAAAGAAATTTGGGCTACCAGCACTGGTTATGGCACTAGAAAGACATGTTACCCATGCCTGAAGGTTTCCTCTAACTAAGGTCCTTTCTCTCTTCCTACTTCTCCATCTTGCTCTCCTTGCAATGGTGGTGACTCTTTGGGGAAGAATTCTTGTTACTTCAAGGGGATGGATTGGCCAAGTGTACTAATGTGAGGTCACTGAATGTGGTTAGTTTGAGTCTAGATTTGGAATGAGTTCTACTCAATTACCTTAACCATCAAATACACAAGGGACTTTACAAAACATTGCTCTTAGGATTCCATTCCATTTTCTACTCTCCATCTTTCTTCCCATTTTTCACATTGCCGATTTTATGATTAGTCTATATTTTGGTTGATGCATTGTTATTCTTTGGTAAATTCTTGTGGGTTAGTCTTTATTCATTGTTTCCATATGTCATTCCTAGAGCCTACAGACTCTTTGGTTTGTGGGTTTGTTAGGGCATAAAGGGCATGAGCCTACTTTGGGGAGGACCCACTTACATTCCTTTATGGTGCAATTATTAAATTCCTCTCCTTAAACATTTCTTGCAATCAACAATTTCTCATTTCATCCCCATCCATGACATCCATTTTATTGGCATCGCGATTGTTATTTTTCCCATTTCTGTTGTTCCCTATACTTTTCCACCCTATTACTACTGAAGGTTCGCTCTTAGTTGTGGGGGCCCTATAATAAATTTTTCCATTCTACTACTTGTATCAGCCCTACACCTTGGGTAGTTATCTGTGATAAACCTCTAACCCAGTTTCTGCCATAATCACAATCTAGCTAATGCGCTTTATATCAAGGCAAGGTATCAACTGCATTATGGTTTACTTATCCTTGCTCATTTGTGGCTGTGTTGTGTGTGCAGATTTTGATTACACAAACTATGGACTGGGATAGGAGGAAGCACTCGAGATGGACTAGAGCTGGAGTGTTTACACCAGGAACAAGTTTGGTTACATGGCGATGGATAAAACAACGGAATACGCAATCATGACGTCGACAGCAACGTGCCTTATTTTCTTTGCTCTCTCTTCAAGTTATCGGATGAGGGTCTAGATGTCATCTATGTATAGTGTTCACCACAATGGGCATGAACACCAATGTTGTAATATGTTTGTCGATCCATTTACTAGGCACTTTGAGTTTCTTATTCCCTATTGCTATCAATTCTCATTTAGTCGTGGGGGTATGATGAGTCGCGATATTGCATCTGTGATATCGGAGCCTTCCACGTGATATCGCAGCCTACCTCATTCCCTATAAATAAGAGGTGGGCACACTTGGTTTTCATAGTTAGTCTTAGTCCCTTACCCAAACTCTTGCCTTTTTCCCTTTCCAAAGATAGAATTATTTCTGAGCGCCCGTAGCAAGAGTCATAAAATGAATGGATCTTTCTTTAAGCATTGTGTACCTAAGCACACCTTGTGCATGACAATAAAGATGAACTTTGTGATAAACCTTCCAACATTCAAAATAGATTAATTAATGTTAATTATTATTACTTAATGCCTTCCTTAGTTAATTAATGTTATCTCTCTCACCCTATAACTCTCCTAAGTAAGCACACTCAATACGATCACTTCGAGCATGCATGTAACACTTGGTAACCTAGTAACGATTAGCGTTTGGTAATCCCAGTAGTGTTGCATTGGTTCAGGATGTGTACAGTAAGTGAGAACGGATGCTAGTGTTAGGACCAGTTAAAGCATAGTTGAGTAGTTCAATCAAAATTAGTTACTTCATTATCTCTCTTCTCCCTTTGTAGCACTAGGACATAAAAACATAAAAACTATAAAAATCATGTACCTCAAGTTTACTTAACCATACAATCTTTCCATACAAGTAAGCTTGGGAAGACAATAATTGATCAACCCATCCTTGTTCCACAAAGGTGCATAAGCACTTAGTCCTTGGAATTCGACCGAATCATGTGTGAACACTCGTATTCGTATGGTTGAGCATAGGGATACCTCGTTGCTCATCAGAAAATAGGCCAGTTGTGGTATCTAGATAGTTACACATTGATTGTAGTTCATTGTCTTTTCACCCGGACTAGTATTTACTTGGTCATGTATGGTTTAGTCCAAAGTGAGGCAAATGATGTGATCCTAAACTAGTGCTACTCCTAGAGACAATGAAAAATAAACTTGTTGTAAGCTAATAGGTGATGAGAAGAAAAATCTAAACTAGCCTAAGTGCGATGAGCATTCGTCCTTAATCATCCGTACACATCTTGGAACTCATGTACTACTTCTGGGATTACCAAGCCCACATTACTTAAGCACTCCTAAATATGCTACTAGGTTACCAAGTAGTTATACTTAAATATTCATGATTAAGTCATACTCATTCTGTGTTAATCAACAGGAAGTGTAAATGATAATAAAAGAAATATGAACTAAAAAGACAATAATAAATAATTAACAATTAAAGTAATTAAAAGCTAAGTGAATGCTGCAATGATGAAGTAATCCCATGCGATATTGCGGGGGATGCGATATTGTGGCGGATGCGATATTGTGGCGGACGTAAGGAAGAGATATTTAGAGATGCCCATGTGATATCGCGTCCCATTAGCAACAATGCTAAATCACATGTGAAATATTTAGGCATTAAACCACCATTGAAAATTTATGCATGAGAATAACTATAAGTATAATTCCCAAAGAAAACATGAAAAACAAACTCACAACCTAATGTTAAACATGTACATGCTTATAATGAATGATATAGAATCGAAAGACACATGCTTGATAGTAACCCTCCCCCATGATTAAGTTACAAGATACTAGCCTTGGATAATAATAATTAAGGGCATGCATTGAAGAACATAAGCACAAAAATGATAGGCATGGATATAGGATCCAACAAACTAAAAAGGGGTCTACAACATGTGATACCATTAACCAAAAAAATTGAGGTAGGTAAGATCATGAAGTATAACTTAGCGAGGCATCCAATCTCTTAAAAAAAGGTACCTATGTTTTAATTATTTTGGGTTGCAACACCCCTTATTAGCTTTCTTCCCAACTCCCTACACACAACCCCTCCCAAGCCCCCCTCCCCCCACCTAAAAAAAATGCCCAAAATATATTTTCATTTTGCTCCAAACCTATGTATCAAAAACCTTTCATGAACCAAACCAAAACATAGCAAAGGTCAAAATCTATTTATAAGTAAAATAAGCATATGCAGTGTGACACAACCAAACCAAAACATAGCAAAGGTCAAAATCTATTTAAAAGTAAAATAAGCATATGTAGTGTGACACATGAGCCTAATACATAATCAAAAATTGTAAGAAACATGCTTAGAATGGAAGAAACTATACTAAAATTGGCTTCAAAATGAAGAAATTGGATGGAAAATGGTTTTTTTTTTCTGAAAAATAGAAAACCCCCTATGCATAAGGAAGAGACATGGTGAGAAAAAATATATGTAAGATACATATGTTATACATGTTATATATATAACATGTTTATGTTACCTACTTTTATTTTTTTCCCCTTTCATGTGAAGTGAAATTAACTTTGATCTTTTTTAATTAACTTCATTTTCATAAACATTTTTATAAGTTCATTTTTTTCATTTTCTTTATCAACTAATGACTTTGATGTTCAAATACTCATAACAGCCACACGGAAAGTCTAAATCAAATTTCATTTGAACTTGCAAGATCCTTATCAAGTGCACTACTTACCATATGCCGAAATTATATATGAGCATCACACATCATAGCTGTACAATTCAAATGTTAAAAATTTTATAGGATTTCTATCAAACTAAAAATGTGATATTGCAAGAACTATAACTCCAATTCTAGTGAACCAAGAATTAAAACTAGCATTTTTGAATATTCAAATACATTAGTAAGGTCAGATTTTAGGTAGAACATTATTTCAAGGTTATTTCTTAACAAAGTTGATTTATGTGATATTCAATTATAATTAAAAATCATCTTCAAATTTTAGTTTAAAGACAAAAAGTGATAGAGGGTATGACCTAGGTAGGCGTAGGGTCCAAAATGATTCATGAATAGAGTATTATATAATTGCATGTGAATAATTAAGAATAAAATATACTTAACTGAATGTGGATAATAAAGAATAAATGTGCAAAAAGAATAAAATATGCATAGCCAAGTTATTATAAGGGCATAATATACAAAAAGAAAAACATCGAGGGGTAATTAGATTTCAATATTTAATTATAAAATATATAGAAGATCTATGATTGAGCTCCAATAGTAATAAAAGTAAAGGATACAAAACTTTAACAAAACACTCTAGCAAGCAGATTTCCTTTACTTATGTAGGATAATAACAACAACAGCGACATTAACAATAATACCAATAATAATAGTAGCTATAATAATATAATCTTATTATTTGGTCAATAAAATTAAAACTAACCTATTGAAACACATTTGGTAGTATTAAAGAATTAAACACATGCATTAAATTAAATAATTAAACCTATGAAAATTTTAGATTATGATAACTACATGTTGGACTCTACTAATATTCACTGTTAGGTAGTTGAAATTTGCTAAAAATAAAGAAAGCTTATGTGAAGGTTAGTTAAAGAAATTGATCAAACAATCAATTAACTAAAATATTTTTAAAAATTTTAACTACTTGAGTTTTTTTAACTAATAGTGGCATTTCTAGAATAACTACCCATCTTTTCTAAACCTAAACAAAACTAACATTGAATATTTCTATAAATTGAAATGAGTTGTAGGATTTTGATCCACACTTAAGCTAAGCTATAGAGCAAGACTGAAGCAAATAGTAAGAGATAAGAAGAATGATAACATCCAAGCAACCTATTCAGTCTCCTTTGACCTTAACACATAGAAAAATAATTACTCTTAAACTCAATATTGATTTGCATCAGAATCATTTATTAGAAGTCATAAACTTATTCCAGTCTGTACTTGAAGTTGATGCTATGAGTTTATAAAGACTTCACAAATGTTTGATTTATTAGTTTTCCCTCCATTTAAGCCTAGTTTATGCCATAAACCTATACTAAAATGGTATGGCCTTTATGATATCAAGTCTAGTAATGATTTGAAGTTTGTTTTCAAATGGTATGGCCTTTATGATATCATGAGATCATAAGAAATAGTTTGGGTTTCCATCCTCATGAGGATTTATTCACACACACTCGCAAGTCTTTTGAATTTTATGATTTTTGTATGAAGAGAATTTTTGAATATGTGAATAAACCTAGTATTCCTCACAAAGGTTTTGAAGAGAATGATTTTATTAATAAAGATAAATTTTAGCTTTGTTTATTTTTGAAAAGTAAGATTTTATGGCACCCATGCATCTATGAAGTCTCTTTGTATTCTATGTTCTTGTTGTATAATGCCAAGAATAGTAGTGTATGATCAGTCTTATTCCTATTTTACCCACTTGTTTGCCACTATGGAATCCTTTATTGGTGTGTAGCCCTATTCATGATTTTGATCTTAAGCTATAATAGCAAGAAAAACTACTTCCTTCCCTTTGATCTAAACCAATATCCCCCTTTCCTTGGGAATGAATGTCTCTTTATAGCTTAGTATTGTATATTAGGATTAAACCCATAACTTGAAATTTCTAAATTAAGAGTCTAACCACTAGAAGGGGTGTTGGAACCCTAAAATAATTGTAATATAGTTCAATTTGAACTTTCTAACTCAACATTGCTTACCAAAATTAAATCCTTAACTTTGAGCTTTCAAATGAGGGCGAGGAGGGGGTGTTGGGGGGATTGTTGGAACCCAAAATAAATGAAACATAGGTATGCCCCAAGAGATATAATCCAGTTAGAACTTTATATAACTTAGCATTGTCCACCAGAATTGAACCCATGACCTAGAGCTTCCAAATCAAGTGTCTTACCACTAGCCTACAAATAAAAATTCTTACCACTAGGCTAACATCATATTGTTAGACAAGGCTCTTGATTTGAAAGCTCCAAGTTATGAGTTCAATTTTGGTGGGAAATGTTGAGTTATAAAGTTCTAATTAACAATGAGATGTTTCCCTAGTGGCAAAGACCCTTGACTTGGAATCTCCAAGTCATGGGTTCAATACTAATGGGCAATGTTGAGTTATACTATATAAGGTTTTAATTGGACTATATATCTTGGGGTGTACCTATAATACAATTATTTCAAGTTCCAACCCCTTAAGACATTATTATATTCTTTTATAATTCTTCTAAATTCTTATGTTAGGTACATGTTTTGTAATTTACCTATAGTCAAATTATTTGGGTTTTAACACCAAAATATGAAAGTGCTTGAAGTACAACTCAAACTTACTCCCATGACAATGATGAGATAGCCTATGGAATTATTTCTCTTTGGCCACGGTTCTAAATATAGTTTTTAAACAATGAGGTGTTAGCATAGTGGTAAGACTCTTAATTTAAAAGCTCCAACTCATGGGTTTGATTCTAGTGGGCAATGCTGAGTTATAAAGATCTAATTGGACTTTGTTACAATCCTTTCACTAGAAACATTGGTAAATCCCCAAGATTTATAGAGAATTTGAAATATGGTTTCTAAATCCCTTCCCGTAAAGAAATAAAAATAAAATAACACAATCATTTTAACCTTTGTACCCTTTCTATTGGAGGACATATTTATTTTTAAAAGAAAACATTGTTCTAATTCCAATGATAACGTTAAACGTGTCACTATATAAGATAAGGCTAAGGCTGCCTTGTTGATGCATTGGTCGTTGTATCTAATCGGTGTTGAAAGCTCTGAAGCAGTCGATACAAAGGTTTCAAATTTCTATTGGTAAGTACATTATAGTTGATGCAACATTTCTTTTAACTCTATTTCTAAATTTATAATTAATGCTACATCATCTACAAGGATTAAAGGTATCCATAGCTCATCCACTTGATAGTATAATTTACAAGTACTTGGTTGACCGTAAGAAAAACTACTAGCCCTAGATAAGTTATGCTAAATAATATTCTATTCATAATACTTAGAGGAGAGGATTAAAGATATCCATAACTCATCTACTTTAATGGTATAATTTATAGGTGCTTGTTTGGCTGAAAGGACAACTACCAGTTCTAGATTGGTATTGCTAAATAATATTCTATTCATAACATTGAGAGGAGAGGATTAAATGTATCCATAAATCATTCACTTGAATGGTATAATTTATAGGTACTTGTTTGGCCAAAAGGACAATTACTAGTCCTAGATCTCAATAACACTAAATAATATTCTATTTATGATACTTAGAGGAAAGCCCATTGGTAACACTAAAAAATATTTCAACTATAATGTTCTAGGGAGAGCCTATTAATAATGCTAAATAATATTTCATCTATAACACTCCAAGAATAACTTTTGACAAGGAAAACTACAATACTTACACCACCATCTCTGCTACCCAAGAGTAGCAATTTCAAGCTAATGCCATTGGTAGGAAAAAGAGAAGCCAAGATCTAACTTAGGATTTATACTTTATATTTTTTTGTAGCATATGTGAAAACCTTTTTAGTTAAATTAAAATAGCAATAAAAGCCTCTATAGATTTATCAAATTTCTTTGTCATATCTTCATTGATGAGACGCGATATCATAGCTGTCGCAATATCGCATCCCTCGCGATATCGCGTACGCGATATCGCGGTGCGCCGTCATATCTATAAATAAGAGGCGACTCTCCCTTGTTTCATAATCCTAGGCTTAGACCGTAGTGAAACTCTGGTAGATTGATCACTGTAGAGATAGAATATTTTTCATGTGCCCGTAGTAGGAGTCCTAAAGTGAACGGATCTTTATTTGAGCAAACATTGTACCTAAACACAAGTTTGTGTACGACAATAAAGATGAGCTTCTTGGATAAACCTTGCAGTGCATGGAATAGGCTAATTAGGATTTTATTTATTGTTATTTATTATTCATCATTTACATGCTTTATTAGGAATTAAATCTTTCTCAACCCTTTCTCTCCTAGTTAAGTGCCTTAGTACGACCGCTTCGAGCACGTGCGTTATGCGTGGTGATCCCAGCAACGACAAGCGTTTGGTAACCACAGTTGCATTGGTTCAGGGTGTGTATGGTAAGTGGGAATAGATGCTGACGCTAGGTTAATTTAGACTTAATTCGTTAGTTAGAGTTAGTCAATTAGTCTCTCAACCCTTCACCTCGATAGCATAGGAGATAAAACATAAAAAGATATAAAAATCATATACCTCATACTTACTTAACCATACACCGTGACAAATACAAGTAAATCTGGGAAGACAACGAATAATTAACCTTAAGTGTTCCATGAGGCGTGTAGGCACTTAGTCTGTGGAGTTTGACCAGATCGTGCATGTTACGCTCGTATTCGTATGGTTGAGTGTAGGGGTACCTCGCCACTCATCATTGGCACCGTTGCTGGGGACTAAGTGTTTGTGCACTAAGTAGAACATAAGAGATCATTCACATTGTTGGGAGCTTAAATGAACCTTAGGGTTAATTAAAAAAATTATATAATGGTTAAATAGCACACTAATAAGACATAATGTCTTCCTCTTCTTCTCATTAGAGCAATTCACCACCTAGGGACAATACAAAGAATAGTCGGCAACATCAAACACATAACCTAAATCTGCCAGTTCCTCAACAATATAGGTTGACATATACTCATCCTAATGAGTATATCCCCAACTTTACTTTTATCCTCCATCAGGATGAACAGATGCGCTGGAGAGATTTGCAAGGTAACATAGTATTACCTCCTGATCAATTAGTCCCCAACATGCTTCTCCGTGCTTTGGCACAGATTGGCATGACACAGCTCTATGCTGAATACATTGCAGTAGATTTTGACTCAAGGGATTACCATCCCATAGCTGCACAACGTATGAGGGATTCAAGGCAGGAGAGCCAATATACACTATTAAAGGGAAAAGAGGTCCCGCATGTCCTAAGTGAAATCGGAGATGGTGAACCACTCATAATGGGTTCTCTATCAAAAGATGTTCCCCCTCCTAATGAAAGTGAGGAGGTGGGGTATCAGAACCTACGATCCACGATACACAACCTTGGTTTTGACCCCCATGAACACCAACTGTTCACTAAGGGAACAACAACACATGACAAGGACGGGCATTTAGATCGTCATCACGATCGGGGCCGAAGCCACAGAAGAGAAGGTAGGAAACATCATCATGGCGATGGTTCTCCTTTTTCTTCCCCTTCTTCACATCATTCACCCTCTCCTTCCACATTTGGGTGCAGCCATCAAGAGCATAATGGTGAGGATAGAGATAGGCGAAATGAGAGACCTCGACGAGAGAGTCGAGAGAGAGGACAAGAGCATGAACAAAGGGAAAGTAGGGAACAAAATAGACATCATAGATGTCATGAAAGAGATGATCATGATGAACCCCTACTTGCCACCCAAAGTATGCTCAATATAATGGACACAGTGAGAATACCAACAAGGCATTTAAAAGAGAATCAAATCAAGCGTTTAGACATGAACAATATCCCACGCTTTGAAGGGGGATACAACGCTGATCCGCAACATCATTTATAAGCATTCCACGATGCCTGCACCTTGTAGAACATAGAGAATGAGTGGCAGAAACTAAAGTTATTTCTCAGGATACTCACCAAGGAAGCAAAGAGTTAGTATTGGTCCTTAGAGCCAGAAACCATTAGGAGATGGAGTACGATGATAGAACTCTTCAACGATAAGTATCAGACGTACTCCAGAGTGTCTAACTTGCATAAGCAGATCTAAGGAAGCAAGGTAATCATGAATCCTTGGATGCTGCCATGGGCCGCTACTACGCATTGTTACATCGTTGCCCAGGCCATGGTTAAGCACAACGGGACCAACTTCGCCACATCATAGATGGGCTAAGATATGAGACTAGGAGAACCCTTGGGACTTATGCCCAAGGGAGATTATCAGAACTTAGAGCCCATGAGATACATCACTTGTTGGAACAAGTAGCCAAAGAAGAAGGGGAGCTACAAAAAAGAGAGAGTGTGGAGGAATACAACCATGATCCTTCCCTTTGAAAGAAGGGAGTGAAATTTTGCGATGAAGAGGATGAGTCACCACTCGAAGAGTTGGTGAATAGAAAAACCTTGCCAATTCAAAAGCTAACAACAGAAGTATCGGCTAAGGTGGATCAACTGTGGAATTCCTTAGACTCTAGACTTGAAACTATCTTGAAAATCATAGAAGAGTCTAAGGAGGAACAAAGTAGTGACAAAGATAAGAAAAAGAGGCAAGATTTAGGCCTTGCACATAACAAGGGTAAGGGGAAAATAACTATCTCCAATGAGGTTGTGGATTCGGACATAGAAGATGATGGTGGATGTGAGATCTGCCACTATGACCATTCTAAGGGATGTTGTCCAATCATCTCACATCTACAAGAGTCTGGGGTGTATGCACTCAACCCGAGACTCAACAAACGGCAAACACCTTGAAGGTTACCTTATCCTCAAGGTAACCCAAGGTAGTTCCACCAACCATTAACATACTATCCAAGTGGAACTTCACCACAACCCATCGGACAACATCAACAGTGGCAATACCCACAGTCATGGAGGATGCCATTGCCAAGACAAAAATACCCTTACCAGCAACCTGATCCTTATGGCTATTATGTGTAGCAGCTGGTTTCTCCAAGTGACTCTATGGGTCACACAACTCCCCAACATCACTACCAAGTTCGGGAGTACTTTAGGAGGACTCCTTCTCCTCCGGGAGGCACCCCACATACTTACCATCCTCCAACTCCATCTGCACCTCTTCCACCTGTAGTTCCCATACCTCCTACTCCAACAATGCAAGGGGAACTTCCCACTCAACCACAACAACGTAACGCTGCGAGAGCGATAAACATTCAACCCACTGCTGGTTCTGACAACCGTAAAAAAAGAATACCTTTCTTCAAAACCAAAAGCCCAAACAAGCTCTCACAACAACAAGCAGTTGAATCCACAACCACTCCAACAAACAAAAATTTGGAGCATCCTTCCATCCAACAATAGAGCTGCACGCATACGGTTATGTTAACACATATCATAATTGACTGGATTAAGGTAGGCCACCTTCCCAGGAAACTATCTGACCTTGGGAGTCCCTTAATCTATCTACAAGTCACCGGGAACAAACCACATAAGGCTCTTCTTTACTTAGGTTCTGGAGTGAATTTAATATCATGAGAAATGTATCAAGCCTAGAACCTGTCCCAACTTAAGAAGAGCAACATTCAACTAGAGCTAGTAGACCAGTCCATCACCATTCCCTTGGGATTGGTGGAGGACATTGTCACCACTGTGTGTGGTTGGTTATACCCAAACAATTTCCTGGTGATTGAAGTTAATAACAACGAAGGGGACTTCCCAATCATAATGGGAAGGGAATGGCTGAGTACAGTAGATGCATGCTTAGGAATTCGTGATCTTTCCTTGGAAATCTCTAAGGTAAACATTTATGGAAAGATCAAGAAGAGGAAAGTTCCATGCATCACATATAGTGATTCATCGGGTGATGACATGGAGGAATGCACAACATCTCCTTAATGCAACATGTGTGCCCTTGAAACTTGGAGACAAAGATGCCTGTATGTAGCAACCACACAAGTAGTAAACACCCCGTGGTTGACAGCTAGTCGAAAGAGCAACCAAAAAACATGCATAGAACGAACTGGGGAAATAACCCATGCCAACAACGAAGGTATAGATACCTTGGAATATGAGCGTCACCAACTTCCACCCCTTAATCTAAGAACATCAGTGGGGAGAAGTTGGGCACTTTTACGAAATTCAAATAGACACTCATTATTTTGGATCTCTTCCTTACAATTCAATCATGGGGGAGATTGCCACCTATGCTAATCATTTGGGGCACTCAGTTCTCTTTAGTTTTTGTTTTACACATTTTTGTTTTTCACATTTTTGTTTTCCACGTTTTTTTTTACACGTTTTTTTTTTCATGTTTTTGTTTTCCATGTTTTTTTTTTACACATTTTTGTTTTCCACGTTTTTGTTTTACACGTTTTTGTTCTACACGTTTTTATTTTACACATTTTTGTCTTACACATTTTTGTTTGACAAAATTTCTTTAACTTTTCTTGTTTTTGTTCTACACATTTCTTTAACTTTTCTTATTTTTGTTTTACAAATTCCTTTAACTTTTCTTATTTTTGTTTTACAAAATCATTATACTTTTTCATTTTGTATGTGTGTATGTGTGTGTGTGTGTGTGATCCACTGTGTAAGTTTGTCACCCAATAAGTGTTCTTCATGATGGTATGAACTGTGTTTTTATTGATTACTAATGTTTGGTTTTTACCTTTAAGTCATGATGTTGATACTAAGGTATGTTCTTTTGATATGGTAGGCAATGAGTCAACTTCATCAATTCATCCACAAGTTCTATGGTCTCTCTGGGCTTGGAAATGTACAGTCCCTTTCTTAATAAGAACTCTAACGAATCGGTGACTGGGCATTTCTCAAACTAAGGAAGGACTCAAGGATTAAAAAGGGTGTGACTTCAAGGCAACTTGATGCTTTTGTGTTGGCCATTTTCTTGGGTGCTTGGATGTTTTCTTCTTGAGTTTTCTTACTATTTCGACGTTACCCAATTATCGGGAAGCTGAGCAATAAAAATAACCAAGTCTTTGCATGGTGTGGTTCTCACACATATACACATAAAATATTTTTTAAAAAAAATAAAGAAGAAGAAAAAGAAAAAGAAAAAGTGAGAATTCAAAGCACACCCCTTGGACGAAATAGTGATTTGGGCTACAAGCACTGGTTATGGAACTAAAAACATTCCCTCTAACTAAGGCCCTTCTCGCTTCCCATTCTCTCCTTGTTTCGTCGAAATGGTGATGGCTCTTGGAGAGTACATTCTTGTTACTTCAAGGGGATGAATTAGCCGAATGCATTAATGAGAAGTCACTAGATGTGGTTGGTTTGAGGCCGGAGTTGGAATGAGATTTTCTAAGTCACATAATCATGAAACACACAAGGGGCTATACACCACCTTGTTCTTGAGATTCCATTCCATTCTCTTCTCTCTATCCTTCTCTCCATTATTCACCTCATTGTCGGTTGTATCATTAGTGTATATTTTGGTTGACACATCGCTTTCTTTTTGGTAAATTCTTGTGGTTAAGACTTTAACTCTTGTTCCAAATAACATTCCCAAAGCCTACGGACTCTTTGAATGTGTGTTTGTCAGGACATTAGAGCATGAGCTTGCTTTGGGGAGTGAAACACCACTAATTTTGGCCTAGCACTTTTAGACAAGAATCAAGCTAAGTCCTGCTACTGCCCAACATGAGTACAACGTGACCAAACTTGGAGGCCTTGGGGCCACAAGCGACTGCACCAACTTCCACCATCCAGAATCAAAAGTTTCAGGTTCAAAATGTTTGGTTTTAGCTAAGTACACTTTGGTTACTTTTTCAGACATTGCACAGCGTAAGGATCAGCGTCACCAACTTTTGGAGCCTCAAAATTGAGTCCAAATGGGCCGAAATCAAACACAAGAACCCCCCATGACCTTCACCAAGGTCCCCAATAGCTCCTGGCCTCCAAAAAATCAAGATTTGGGCCTCAAATATGCCATTTTGACTTGGTGACGCTGGGGTTACTTTTTCAGACGCTGCACAACGTAAGGATCAGCGTCACCAATTTTTAGAGCCCCAAAACTGAGCCAAAATTACTTGATTTCAAGGGTGCAAGTCATCCTCAAGGTCTACTATTGATAACTATGGGTCCCAGTCTTCAGAAATTCCAGATTTCAGCTCAAAATTTCAAGTTTTGGAGGTCATACTGCAGGTCACATTGCAAGTCACGCTGGATGCTAGGCAAGCGAGGCAAAGTTAATCCTCCTTGATTTTCTTTGTAAATTTTTATCATTTGAGGGCTTGTCTAAATTATTTGTATTTTTATGGGCTTGAATGACCCACATGTTGTGAGATACATTGAATTTGGTTAAAGAAGACAAATATCCAGCACACATCCAACTCGTGCACAACTATCCAACACATATACATTGAACCTGGTCAAGAATCTAGCTTGCCAACACACATCCAACTTGTACACAACTATCCAAACATAGATACATTGAACCTGGTCAAGAATGTAGCTTGCCAACACACATCCAACTTGTACACAACTATCCAAACATAGATACATTGAACCTGGTCAAAGAATGCAACTATCCAGCACCTAGCCCAACCCTATAAACACCCTATCAATTCACATAAATGGAGAGGCAAAAAAATTGGAGAGATTGATAACTCTGAAGGAGGATAGAATTTGCAATCCTTGGGTGCTCGACAAACCTAATTGTTGGCTTCCAAGTATTTCTCACGTTCATCCCATTTTATAGTCACATCATCGCGTCATATCATTTCAGGGCTAGGCGTTTGACTTGCCATCCACACGTGTGCAACTACGCTTTGACCAGTGCATATTCCTGTTTAAGTAATACAATACAGTTTCATTATTGCCTTCCATTTTCATTATTTACTTTGGTTTATACTTTGTTTACAATATAGCTTTGTTTACACTTTATTTAAAATTCAATACGCTCTGTTTACATTTTATATTGCTATTTGCATTCCATTTACATCCTGTTTACGATAACCCCAGCACTAGCCATAGCTTATGCTCGGGGAAGTCCTTGGTTGATCTGCATGCAGACCATCCAAGGCACTCTGCCTTCGTTTACTTTTCCAGCTTGCCCTCAGGCGAAGGCAGGGTCAGCTGTGGCTGTCCAACGATCTCTCGGTGTTTGTTTCCTTTCCAGCCTTACACCAACGATTTAGGTCAATACATTTTTTGGCACTAGAAGAAGGGCCTACTCACTTGTTGTTATTGGTCAAAACGTCACTACCTATCAAAACTCATCCATCTTGCCCATTTGAGTTTCCTCATCCTTGTTGATCACACTGAGCTTGTGTCATCCCATGCTACAATTTCTTGCGATCCAACTCTATTCGTCTATCCCAGTCCATTCACATTTATCATGGAATCTTCCCAAATCAACCCAGTAACACTACCGATTGCTAACTTTGGGGCCGAAGCTTCAAACCCTATGACTGCTACGGAATCCATAACCGTTATTGAACACATAAATCCTTAAGGCCCTACACACCAATCCCTCAGGCTATAGGGCAAAGGCCCGATTCACACAACTCTTACACCCGAACAGTATAATTTTATCTGTGTCAAAATCCAAGCCAACCTACTCATTGATCGTGTAGAGAGGGAAGCTAAGCGAGAATATGAATTTATCCACAAAGGAGGACGTGAGTTCATCCCTTCTGCATTTGACATAATCCCACTATCTGAAAACCATCATAAACTCATATCCCAGCTTCTTATGGCTAGAAGTCAAGCCTTAAAACTACTTCCCATAGAGCCTCAAGATGAAGAAGATGACTTTGTAGCCCAATCTGAACATGGAGAATCATACCATACCGTTAGCCCCCATGCCCACACAAACCCATTATTCCATCCTTTCCTAGAAGAAACTGTGTTTCCTTCTTCATACGCAAACACTCGACCACCTGTTCCCCATTCCATTCCTATCTTCTCCATGCTCAATAACATTCACTCTGATGTGTCCACTTCCATCATTCCTCCACCAGCGCAGTTCCAACAACTCCCCCAAACCAATGCAGGGTCAATCTTCCAACCTCAAGTAATTGGAATAACATCAGTCATACCAGCTTCCACATCCATCCATTACATACCCCAGGTGCAGATTTATGGGGCACCATTGATTACTCCAACCCAACATGTGCAAGGTGTTACCTCACAACTTGTAACTGGGCAGTGGGCTCCATCGATGGTCTCAATCCTGAATACCATCCCACCACAACAAATGTTAGCCCAACAACCTTCCTTTCCACAAAAAATGCAAGAATTAAACCATTATCATCCACAATCTACTCAATCCGCTGGTTTGCCTACCGCCCAAGAATGGGCAGACACACAAAAAATGATGCAGTCATTGGCAGAAGAATTAAAATGCCTTAAAACTTTCAACAATGAGGAAGTCAAACTACTAGATTTCTATCAAGATCACCCAATTGACCCCTCATTTTGACCCTTGACCTTGCCAAAAGGAGTCTCATTACCTCAACTAACAAAGTACAATGGAGAAGGAGACCCAAATGCCCACCTAGTGACATTTAGAACTGAAAGCCTTTTACTTCAAGCATGGCCCCATGTAATTTTGCGAGTGTTTGCAATGTCCTTAATCGAAAAAGCCTTAGACTGGTACCAATCTTTACCTCGTAGCTCCATATCTTCTTTAGAGAGTTTGTTGCATCAGTTTGTCACCCGTTTCAAGTACAATTTGAAACCTGAAGCCACATTAGATGGCTTGATCTAAGTTAAACAAGTGCCATTAGAGCCAGCGCAGAAATTTATCCAAAGGTGGAGTGCAGCCTTAAACGAACTTCACAAACCTATCCCTGAAACATATTTACTCACCATCCTTAAGTCAGCCGTGAATGACTTTATTAAGTCAAAACTTTACTACCTGAAAGCCCACACATTGAGCCAAGCATTTGTACAAATCAAAGACATAGAAGAAGCGGCACAAACAAGTAATGACCCAGCCTACTCA
>MNCI01021292.1:150401-168264 GCA_015680685.1 Gnetum montanum | reverse complement strand
AATAGCCAACGAACCTCCCATTCCAAAAGGCTTTAGGTTGGATAGGTTTTGTGAATATCACCAACGGTGTGGTCATGGGACTGATTACTACTTTTCATTGAAACAAGACATACAATGCATGATAGATGGGGGTGAAGTAGTGTTCAATGAGACAAACCCTATAAGGCCTCAAAACCAATCCATGGGGGTCTACAAGGATCCTCTTAATATCAAAACCAACGATGCCCCATATGTGATTAATACTGTCCATGTGAAAGACAGACAAGACGTTCCTCGAAAGCCTTTTGTGATTCGTGGGCATTCAAAAAACACACCTACCTCAATATATCCTCACACTTCTTTTACCATGTGCACATCCCCCACACCATCAAAACCATTCATCATCTACATACCTCCTTCGGCTTCCACCACAACAAACATACCATTTAAAAACTGACTCATTCCCTTTGTGGTCCAGGTGCCAAAACACCTTGGCACACAACCCACCTCCACTTCTCGACGACCTTTGCAAGAACGTCTTGCCGATAGGCTAATAAGAGAGCACTTGGAAAAAGAAAAAAGAGAGTGCATGGAGAGAGAAAATCATGGACACGAATTAGGACTGCCAAAGCCCACACCGCTAAATACCATCCCCATGAGTCCTTCCATTAATGAGCCTAGTACAAGTCACCAAAAAAAAGATGAAGTCGCGAGTCATATCCCAAACTCAGCATCCTCAGCTACTAACATAAAAACCCCTCCATGAGAAATACGAATGATGGGTCAAATGGACCAAATCTCTACGGATAAGAATGTCCCAAATGGTAAAGACCTAGCAAATGCGTTGACCTAGGTCACACAAGCCTTAAAACAAAAGAATACTTCTTTAAGTTTGTATGACCTAGTAATGACTTCACCAGTACATCGAGAGGCTCTTGTACAGATGCTAACTTCAATTCTTGTTAGTGAGGATCTTCCTGCAGATGAACCATTCATTTATGTAGTATTATCCCCAAAATTTTAGGAATCGAAGACCACATCCTTAGAGTTCTGCGTTAAGGACATTAAGCTAGATGAGAAAATAGGGGAAATCACTATGGCCCCTATGTTCATAACAATACAGGTTGATCATTTCAAAATACGTAGGGTGCATGTCAATGATGGTGCCGCAAAAAATGTAATACCTTTTTCTATCATTGAAAAATTGGGACTCATTAAACAAGTACAGCCCACAACAACCTCTTTCTTGAGATCTTTCAGTGGTTCCCATGTGGGAGTGAAAGGCATGGTTACCTTAGATTTCATAGCAGGTGACCAATTCCCTACATCGGCTGAATTCATAGTGGTTGATGAAATGTGAGGGTTTAATTTGATCCTAGGACATCCTTGGCTAGCTCAACTTAAAGCCGTATCTTCACCAATCCATTAGGAGATCCACCTACCTTACGAGGGAGGTGAGATCATCATACATGGGGATACAACAACATCGATCACTTCCTCATACCTTGAGGTAGGTCAAGGGTCAAAAATTGAGTTCGTTAAGCCTAAACAAGAAACCATGAACATACATCAGAACATGAACCCAACGTTGACTCGCAATCCAACTAGCACTGAAGAAACACAAGAAGAAACAGACATAGGAGCCATTCCTGCTAATGTTTCTTGGTCAGAACTACCCTTTGATATCACCGATGAAGGGGAAGGTGAATATAAAATCATACCCATACACCCCCCACACATTAAGTTACAAAAGATCAAGAGGCAACTTAACAACTAGAACGAATGAGATGAACTGTCCGAAATGAAATTAAACTACGAATTGTCCGAAATGACATTAAACTACGAATTGTCCGAAATGACGTTAAACTACGAACTATCCGAAATGACGTTAAACTATGACATGTCCAGTAAGATGTTAAAACTACCAACAAACATCCACAATGACATTAAACTAGCCACGGTTAGAAATGGCCAATTCTGTTTAAAATTTCTTGAAAGCGTTACTACCTTTGGCCCACCATGGCATAAAAATGGTAATCCTTTCTTTAACAATAGATGCAACAGTCCATCAAGACTTTAAACTAATGTACCAAGCCCAAAATGGCTTTAAACTAAAGCCAACAAATTACAGATTTACAAACTTTCGTCATCTTACATTGAATTTTCGCTTATAGGTTACAACTTACGATTTAGATTCTTGCATGGTCGTTGCTTTCTTTTCCAAGTATTTACCTTACATCTTGCTTTACACTTTAGAAATTTATGTTACATTTAGTTGCATACATATACTCTAGAAAACAAAGAAAAACAATAAAAAACATGAAAAATGACAAAAATATTTACATAGAACATCAAGGTAATGAAGGAATGCAACCATTTTATACCATAATTGAATTTAGGCCATTACATCAGTCTTTATACATTCCATCAAACATCCAAACGACTTAAAAGCTCATGGATGGGGTTGATCCCCAAGATCCTCTTCATCATCCACCCCTACTCCACTGGGGCCAGCTCCATCATTAATGTGTCCCTACAAACAGAAAACAGAAAATAGAACAAAACAGTTAAGGGCAACAAACACTTGAAAATTTCATAAAATTTTAAAATCTCCATGACCTTATTGTCCACTTTAAAATTTAAGTATAAGAATTTTAAAATTTAAAAATAGTGCAAATGGTAAGTCAACATCCAACCTGGAATGGCATAAAACTATCATTTTTTTGCATTTCTTTTCTTTCATTCATATATTCCAAATCTATGTACAACAAGTGTCGCTTGATGTTGTTTTCTTTCTAGTTGATTTTTTATAGGATCTTGTAGATACACAGCATGACCATGCATATAGCATCACACTTTACACAAGCAAGGTAAGCATCAGTCTGCTATGACTATAAACTGACACAGAATAGTCCTAGAACATGACTTAAAACTGATACCACAGAATAATCCTGGCATCATGACTTAAAACTGATACCACAGATTAGTCCTGGATCATGACTTAAAACCGATACCATAGAATAGTCCTGGATCATGACTTAAAACTGATACCACAGAATAGTCCTGGTATCATGACTTAAAACTGATACCACAAAGTAGTCCTAGATCATGACTTAAAACTGATACCATAGAATTTTGTCCGGTATGACACTAAACTACTACATCTGTCTGCCATGACATGAAACTAGCATCTAGAGTCCACTAAGACTATAAACTAGTTTTCCTCTTCATAGTCTGCTATGAGTATAAATTAGTAATGCACCGTCCACTATGACGCTAAACTAGCGCCGTCCAAGGGGTTATGACGTGAAACTAACCCACGAAAGTCCACTAAGTCTATAAACTGGTGTCATCATCGATGACCAGACAAAACTTGAAAAGATCTGTTGTTGCAGTTGGCTGTTCCTGTTCCACAAAGACTTGTTGCATGATTCATCCCATGGGGCCTAATGAAACTGATGTTTTTCATGATTCTGTTTGCTTTGAAAGCTACACGTGGTGACTCCATCTCCTTATTTAAAGTGTTTAGCTGACTGTTTCATTTGTGGTTTTCTTGTCTTCTTGGAGTTGTGTTTGCAGGATGACACTTCTGAGGCGTTCGTGCATAGATGCACTTCATCATGACGACAAGGTATCACATTTTTCCTGATGCATGCGACTGGTTTAATCAATCCGTTCATAAGTACATTCCCGACTCCTGATGCATCCCCTATTTCCCCATCATGCTCCTCTTAGCCTATTCAATTACACCCCCCTGATACATTCTACTCACCTCAAAACTCTTGATACACTGTTGCACACTGTAACTCTCTAAGCAGTTACAATGCAAAACATGATACACAGTACATGATGCAAAATGCAAGTGCTCAAACACGAGCATGGCATAAAAAGCAAGCTCTTTCAAAAAGACTAAACACAAAAAAGAAAAAAAAAAGATCAAAGAGAAAAATGCACGGAAAAGGTCTTCAAGACCTCGTTGACATCATAGACAAAAGACTATTGGCCATTCTCATACAAGCCCTAGGTGAGAAGGCAATTGTCTTGAAAAAAAAAGTTACACTCATGTCTCAAAGAGACCATGTTACACATCATCACGTGGCTTTGGCTATTTACAACGGGCCTCAAAAATACTCTATAAGAGTCCCGTTTCTCCAAAGAACGCACCTCCTATGTCTTGGTTCCGAGTCTACTGAAAACCTGGCTATTGACAAGGACCAATGACATGACTTGTGCATAAGAGATCATTCCTCTCCCATAATCCCGATAGCAATCATAACCCTTAACCTCCTAGCTTCCCTAGTTACAACTAATTCCCTTACATCTTGAACCACATTCCCTCAATCCCATGTACTTTTGAAAATGGTGCGATAACACCTAGCCAAGGGTCGACGATTAATGTTTGATGCTTTGTTGCTTATGGTGTTTTGCACTTCTTTGTTGAAGCCTCTCAAGTAAATTCCTCCAGACATCAACAAAGAGTGGCCAATGAAACATCACTAATTTTGGCCTAGCACTTTTAGACAAGAATCAAGCTACGTCATGCTACTGCCCAACATGAGTACAACATGAACAAACTTGGAGGCCTCCGAAACAGCCCCCGATGGCCCATGATTCAATAGGCAAGGTCCCCCCAGGGCCCACAAGTGACTGCACCAACTTCCACCATCCAGAATCAAACTTTTTGGGTTCAAAATGTTTGGTTTTGGCTAAGTACACTTTGGTTACTTTTTCAGACGCTGCACAGCGTAAGGATCAGCGTCACCAACTTTTGGAACCTCGAAATTAAGTCAAAATGGGCCAAAATCAAGCACAAGGACCCCTCATGACCTTCACCAAGGTCCCCAGTAGCTCCCAACCTCCAAAAAATCAAGATTTGGACCTCAAATGTGTCATTTTGACTTGGTGACGCTGGGGTTACTTTTTCAGACGCTGCACAACGTAAGGATCAGCGTCACCAATTTTTAGAGCCCCAAAACTGAGCCAAAATGACTTGATTTCAAGGGTGCAATTCATCCTCAGGGTCCACTATTGATAACTATGGGTCCCAGCCTTCAAAAATTCCAAATTTCAGCTCAAAAGTGCAAGTTTTGGAGGTCACATTGCAGGTCACACTGCAAGTCACGCTGGATGCTAGACAAGCGAGGTAGAGTTAATCCTCCTTGATTTTCTTTGTAAATTTTTATCATTTGAGGGCTTGTCTAAATTATTTGTATTTTCATGAGCTTGAATGACCCACATGTTATGAGATACATTAAATCTGATCAAAGAAGACAAATATCCAGCACACATCCAACTCGTGCACAACTATCCAACACAGATACATTGAACCTAGTCAAGAATGTAGCTTGCCAACACATATCCAACTCGTACACAACTATCCAAACATAGATACATTGAACTTGGTCAAAGAATGCAACTATCTAGCACCCAGTCAAACCTTATAAATACCCTATCAATTCACATAAACGGAGAGGCAAAAAAATTGGAGAGATTGGCAACTCTGAAGGAGGATAGAATTTACAATCCTTGGGCGCTTGGCAAACCTGATTGTTGGCTTCCAAGTATTTCTCATGTTTATCCCATTTCATTGTCACATCATTGTGTCATATCATTCTGGGGCTAGGCATTTGACTTGCCATCCACACGTGTGCAACTACGCTTTGACCGGTGCATATTCCTATTTAAGCAATATAATACAGTTTCATTATTACCTTCCATTTACATTATCTACTTTGGTTTATGCTTTGTTTACAATATAGCTCTGTTTACACTTTATTTAAAATTCAATACGCTCTATTTACATTTTATATTGCTGTTTGCATTCCATTTACATCCTATTTACGATAACCCCAGTGCTAGCCATAGCTTACGCTCAGGGAAGTCCTTGGTTGATCTGTGTGCAGACCATCTAAGGCACTCTACCTTCATTTACATTTTTGCTTGTCCTTGGGCGAAGGTAGGGTTAGCTGTGGCTATCCAATGATCTCTCGATGTCTATTTCCTTTCCAGCCTTACACCGACGATTTAGGTCAGTACACGGAGGACCCACTAACATTTCTATTTGGTGCACCTGTTAACTTATTTTCCCTAACATTTTTGCAATTAATTTTATTTTGTTCATTTCCATCTTGACATCCATTTCATCAATGCTATAGTTTTTCCTTTTTCTTCATCTTTCTTGTTCCTTTTTCTTTCTCCATTTTAACGCTATTGGAGGTTTGCGATTAGTCATGGGGGTACGGGTTCCGATTTTTTCGATTTTCTCTTAGCCTCAATTTTTTGATTTTTTCCTAACCCCTACACCTTCGGTAGTCATCAATATTATATCTCCAGATCCATATTAGCCATACCACAACCTAGCCAATAGACCTTTCACCGAAGCAGGGTATCAACTCCATGGAAATTCATTTACCCTTGCTAATATAAGATTTTGTTGTGTGTGCAGATGAAAATCATGCAACAACGGAAGGGATCTGGAAGGAATACTTGGAATGGAGCAACGTTGAAGTAGCTATGCAAGGAGCAAGACCGATGGTGTGCTTACGGATGGACAATGAAAGGAGACATCTTGGCGTTGGCAGTAGCAACACTTCTTTCTCTCTCTCTTTCTTAGCTGCCAAATGAGGCCTGATGTCAATGTAATAAAGTATTCACTCTTGTTGTCATGAACACCAGTTTTGTCAAGTCTTGTAATGATGATTCATTCACAAGTCATCCCATTAGTTTCATTTTGGGTCAATAATCCCATACCTTCCCGATATTATTGTAAGGAACTCGAGGATGAGTTTTCATTTAGTCATGGGGGTATGATGGGACGTGATATCGCATGGGCCACGATATCGCATCCCTCGCAATATTGCGTACATGATATCACGGTGCATCGTCATATCTATAAATAAGAGGCAACTCTCCCTTGTTTCATCATCCTAGGCGTAGACCATAGTGAAACTCTAGCAGATTGATCACTGTAGAGATAGAATATTTTCCATGTGCCCACAGTAGAAGTCCTAAAGTGAACGGATCTTTATTCGAGCAAACATTGTACCTGAACACAAGTTTGTGTACAACAATAAAGATGAGCTTCTTGGATAAACCTTGCAGTGCATGGAATAGGCTAATTAAGATTTTATTTATTGTTATTTATTATTCATCATTTACTTGCTTTATTAGGAATTAAATCTTTCTCAACCCTTTCTCTCCTAGTTAAGTGCCTTAGTACGACCGCTTCGAGCACGTGCATTACGCATGGTGATCCCAGCAACAACTAGCATTTGGTAACCATGGTTGCATTGGTTCAAGGTGTGTACGGTAAGTGGGAATGGATGTTGATGCTAGGTTAATTTAGACTTAGTTCGTTAGTTAGAGTTAGTCAATTAGTCTCTCCACCCTTCACCTCTATAGCATAGGAGATAAAACATAAAAAGATATAAAAATCATATACCTTAGACTTATTTAACCATACATCGTGAAAAATACAAGTATGTCTAGGAAGACAACGAATAATTAACCTTAAGTGTTCCATGAGGCATGTAGGCACTTAGTTTGTAGAGTTCGACCTGATCACACGTGTTACACTCATATTCGTATGGTTGAGTGTAGGGGTACCTCGCCACTCATCATTCATGGAACAACAAAATTTATCAAAGTTCTTTATCACATCTTCATGGAACAATGAAATTCATGTAAAGTGAAGTGAAGATTCAAGTTATAATTCATGCTTAATATTTTGTAGCAACCTTGTCAGAAATATTTTCAAGTAAAATATGGTAGAAAATTTATAGTAAGAGCTTAATAGTTTACATTAAGGGATCATATTGATTTGACCAATAATTACTAGCCTATGGAGTATTTATAGTGATGAGCGGTGAGGTACACCTACATCCAACCATATGAATCACATGCATTCACGTGCGATCCAATCAGATTCTGCAAACTTTAATTACCAAGTACGTTAGAGCTAAACAGTGTGTGCGGGTTGTCCATTTATTGTCTTCTTAGTCCCACTTGTGAAATTCAATTGTATGGTTAAGTGTGACTAAGGCATAATATTTTTATTATTTTTTTTATCAATTTACTCACCTAGAACAAAAATTAAAGTGAGAGTGATTAAGTGCTAAGAAAACTATGATCTAATCTAGCCTAACCCAAGTAACCATTCCTACTTCCCAGATACATCCTAAACTTTGTGTAAACACTACTGGGTTGTCAAACACTAACCATTTTTGAGCTACCAAGTGTCACATGTATGTTCAAAAGGGGTCATGCTTGTGTATTTTAATGAGTTAGTTAATGAATCAAAATTAATTATCAAATGAATAACATTAATGTGAATGAATGAAATCACAATATATGTAAATGCATAAGAAAGAAAATCTCAAGTGCTGCAAGGATGAATTGAAGAGTTCGTCTTTATTACCAACACAATGGTGTGTTTAGGTACATCAATGCTTGAATAAAGATTTGTTCACACTTAGACCTCCTGCTGCAGACACTTGGAAAAATATTCTAACTCTCAAATGAACAAGCTGCAAGAGTTTCGCTACTTGACTACCAAAAATTACTCTTAATCGTGAGCCCGAGGGCTGTGTTTATAGACCCAGGAGTAACCCTGCGATATCAAATGTATGATATCGCATCTTGGGCCGCGATATTACATACTCAATATTGTGTACGAAATATCGTGCCCACTCCAATATCGAAGCCTATGAAAAACACGATTTATCATATAGAAAGCAACAAAAATTTAAATAATAAACAATCCATGAATGGTGTAGTATTTAAGCATTGAAAAGAAACATTATGCAATATATGAATGGTACAATACTTAATAAGTTGTTTATTTTAATTGTTATGCTTTAGTTAAGTGAGGTTAGTATATGGATACAAATACCTTATTACTCATCAACAAAGAAGACTTTATTGGCTAAATTATAAAAATATAACTAAACTATTTTAGTCCACTCATACGACTTATCAATTAAAATGTTGAACAAGGTTAATGAGAGGGCACCACCTTTCTTTATATCTATATTATAATACAATTGCCATGATGAGGTATTTTTTTCGTCTTTAGTTTTAAAATTATTTCTCTATATAAATATGAATGGTGGTGAATAAACCAAAATCAACTTTAAGTTTGGCAAGTTTACTCTATAATTGTTCTCTCACAACAATATAAAATGCTTTAGGAAAATCAATAAAGTAAATAAATAGGTTATTTTGTTTGCCCCTTGCTTTTTCAATGCAACTAGAGGATGCATTGTAGAATACTTTCTTATGAATCTTGATTGTGAAAGTATAGATAAATTATTTTCTTCTCTTAATTTTTCTCTATAATGGTACCTAGAAATTTTGTAAATAAATTATTGAAGTTTTTCAATTTTTTTCTATGACTCCTAATCAAGACTTAGACCATGTACTATACATTCATAAAGTATTATAGGTTGTGTAATTATTTGAAAAAGATATTTTCAAATTATCTAAATTCAAATAATTTGATTGCTACATTTGTTCTTCATTATATATATAGCTTTCCAACTTTATGCAACTCACTATGATATATATAATGCTTCTATTTTCTCAAATCCTAAGACCTAGGTTCAAGCCTAGCCACTCAAAAGGTTATTGAGCTTTCACTCATTCACCAATCCTTCTAAGACTCATCTTAGTGATATGAGCATTGAGCAAGAAAGTATAATCTTTCTTGTTAGCTCCACAAATTGTCACTTTTATTTTGTCAACATTTACCTTCATTTAAATACTTGTAGAAATTTTTAGTTGATGCAAAATTACTTTTAACCCTATTTTTAAATTTGCAGTTAGTACTACATTATTTGCAAAGATTAAAAATTATATCCATGATTAATTTACTTTAATGACATAATTTATAGGTAATTGTTTAATCCACTCTTTTAGTTTATCAATGAAAACTTCAAACAATGTTGGTGAAAGAAGACTACCTTGATTTACTCCTATATTATTATAAAATTGACAAGATTTTGTAGTTTCTTCATATTTTAGTTGAAAAATTATTTATGTATATGAATTTTGAATCACCATAAGTAAACGAAAATCAAATTTAAGTTTGATAAGTCTACCACATACTTTTCTCTCATAGCAGAATCAAATGCTTAAACAAAATCAATAAAATAATTAAATGTTTTAACTCATTCTTCATTTACTTCTTCAATGTAATATCTAAAGGTAACTAAATAATCTATTGTAGAATTATGACATATTATTCCTAGATGTCATGGCAAATGTCAGTTATACATTACATTCAATAATATACATAAAGAATACAATAGGGAACATGTAAAAGGAAATGAAAAAAAAAACATTTATAAATGAGGAAATTGGAAAATAAATTAGTATATTTAGATCATGCTCCAACTACCCCTTAGGGCTATCTTCCTTTAATATCTATCCCTTAGAGACAATCTAATATTACCATCACAACTAGGCCTAGACATGGTTAAAAAATGTGATCATGTCTCTTTTTGTCCTACTTCACCTAGCACATGTTAGTTGCATTTTTTGGCTCCACAACTCCATGCTTATATGACCTCTAATTATCAAGTAGAAATACCTCAGGTCAAACCCCCAAAGATTACCTCAAAAGATTACAACATGCTCTTTCATTAAGGGTCTTATTAAAATAATTACAACTCCTTATCATGAAATAATTCTCATTATAGAATAATATCATTTGGGACATGAATGCTTTCTTCTAAATCCTACTTGTGATACTATACTTAAATTATTTTCTTTTATCTAGCATCCCATCTTTTTCTCTAAAATGGTACTAATAAATTTTGCAAACAAGTTATTGATCATAATTACTTTGTAATTATTTAAATTTGATTTGTCTTATTTTTAAAACAGTATAATAGCTTTATTACTCATCCACTATCTCACCAAACTATTTTAAAGTAATTCTTCAAGCATTTATCAAGTCTTTATCCAAACAAACTATCCAATGCATTCTTTTAATTTAGCATATAATCCTTTTGCATCTATAGCTTTTCAATTTCCTCTACTAATTCACCATATGTAAGTTGTAAAATATTTGGGTATATGTTATTTCTTTCATAGTGAAATAAATTTTTGTAGAACACCTTATTTTGTGCAAATGAAATTTCATTGTTTTGAGAAATTTTATTTATAAAAAGTTTACAAAAATTTTATGGGTCTTTCTTAATTCTTTATACTTTTTTTAAATGTTATTTTAGAAATAATATTCTTTTGTGTGCTAAAGCAATTTCATGTAGTTCTTAGAAGGCTTCACTATTAGAATAATTTTTTATAGGTAACTTTACTTATAAATATTCTTCATCAAATCACTTCTTCCTACTCATAAAGTTATGCAACATAATAATATTTTTTATAAACTCTAGTAAAATATTTTTTTAACAAAACCTCAAATCTTTTTATTTTCATCAAATTATGCAACTCTTTTTGAAAAGCTTTTATATCTTTAGTTGTAATATGTCTTCTTATTTTTTTGTATTGCATATTTTTAAAATAGCTTCCTTCAATGAAAAACTATAAAAAATGATGTAGATACTCTATTAATTTATTAGCAACTTGAAATTCAATGATTGGTGATACATTTTGAGGGATTTTTAGTTGCAAATAGTATGAAAGTTATCCCTTGTGGACCGTCACTTATGCTCTCTAAGTTATGTCTCTTTTTCATGTTTTAAAGTTTGAGTTATGTTGTGTTCTTTATTTGAAAGTTTAAAGTCACGTTGAGTCCTAGGTCATTAAATTTTTAAATATTTATGTATGAATTTTATGTTAGATCTATGTAATGTATGCACATTTTCTTTTCTTTAATTTTTTAAAGAAGAAGCTAATGTTCTTTTATTTTGGCTAAGAGGCAAATTACCAACCCCATCTAAGAGAGTCCTCCTCAATCATAGTTAATAATTTTATCATTGCAAGGATGAGGGGGAGCTCTAGTCATGGTAAAATAATTTTATCATTGTAAAAAATAGTTGCACCAATACAAAATCACTACAGATCCTTCTTTGGGCATTGAATATGGTGTTCAAGAAGTTTTGCATGTATAGTCCAATATTTCATAAAAGTTTATTATTCGACAAGTTGATGTACTAGGCCATCTCCAGATCTTCAATTTCTACTAGTATTGGATCATTGAGATAATTTCATGAAAGATGAAATCAAAAAATAATGTATTTTAATGCAACAACCTCAACAAGTATTATTCTTGAGAGTTGGTTCTCCAATAGAATACGTGATTTAAGAAGATAATATTTTCCCAACTATGCAGTAATTATCCCATTCAAAAGATTCATCCTAAGAGAAAGCTAATAAAGATTGACAACTTCTCCAATGCTTTGTGGAATAGAATCCCAAAGTCTATTTCTAGAGAGATCAAGGTAAGTAAGGGATTTATTAGCGAATGATATTTGAGAGGATATTTTGGTATGGAGTCTATTGTTACATAGGGAAATATATCAAAGAGATTCATATTTGCTAGCTAGGAAGGAAGTGCGCCTTGTAGTATGTTGTTGGTTCAGTAGAGTTGAAATAGTAATGAAAAAATTCATAGGTCAATGGAAACCTAGGATGACCTTAAGACTAATCTTATTGAAAACTTCCACCTAGGTGCTTTGGTTGATCAAGCTTGGATGAAGCTCAGAGAACTCCAATAGATTGGCAAGTTGGAGGACTATTTGTGGGAATATCAAGAACTAATATTAAAAATCTCTAAGTCGGATGAGGAAACGAAGTTCCACCACTTCCTCAATGGCCTAAAACCATGGATCCAATAAGAAAGTAAGTCCCATAAGATCATCAAAAATAGAAATGCACTAGAATTGGCAACCAATTTGGTAGTCAATACAAAGTCTGAAAAATAGGAGAAGAATGGACCTAATGTAGCTTCTCATGGGAAGAGGTTAAGTGACAAAACTAGCAAGCCAAGAGGAAAAAAATTTAGGAGTGTCTTTCAAGGTTCTTGATGAGTGGCGAGGTACCCCTACACTCAACCATATGAAACGAGCGTAGCACTCACGATCCGGTCAAACTCCGCAGACTAAATGCCTAAACGCCACAAGGAACACTTGGGGTTAATTAATCATTATCTTCCCAGACTTACTTGTTGTTGTCACGGTGTATGGTTAAGTAAGTCCGAGGTATATGATTTTTTTGGTATTTTACAATTTATCTCCTATGCTAAGGGGTGAAGGGTTGAGAGACTAAAACTAATTCTAACTACAGCACTAAGTCCTAGCGTCAGCATCCGTTCCCACTTTCCGTACACACCCTGAACTATGCAACTGTGGCTACCAAATGCTAATCATTACTGGAATTACCACACGTAATGCATGTGCTCGAAGCGGTCGTACTGAGGTACCTAACTAGCCTAAGTATGACAAGCAGCTGATTCCTTGACTAGCCGTACACATCCGTAGATGCTCATAATCAAGTCATACTTATCCCACGTTCTAGGAGGTAAGGGTGAGAGAATCTAATCGCGATGAGTAGCCGATTCCTTGGCTAGTCGTACACGTTCATCAACGCTCGTAACCAAGTCATACTCATGACACGTTACTAGGAAAGCAATAAATAACATTAATAAACCTATCCATGCACTGCAAGGTTTATCCACAAAGTTTGTCTTTATTGCCATATACAACTTGCGTTCAGGTACAAAGCGGCTCGAATAAAGAACCGTTCACTTGGGGGACTCCTACTTCAGGCACATGGAAAATATTCTATCTCTAGGGTGATCAATCCACCAAAGCTCACTACTTTATGCTTAGGATCCCCAAATGAGGGAGAGCCACCTCTTATTTATAGATATGGTGGCGGACTGTGATATCGTGTACGTGATATCATAGGGAAAGATGCGATATCGCGAGGGATGCGATATCGTGTCAGCTGCGATATTGTGGGGGATGCGATATCGCGTATGCGATATCGTGGCCTGTGCGAACCGCGTGTCATCATACCCCCACGACTGAATAAAAACTCGTCCTCGAGTTACAAGGAGAACAAGCTTCAGTGATTACATAATGAATAGGTATGGGATTATTAACTGGAAAAAGAAATGAACTAATGCTGCAGTGTGGGAAGACACAACACAGAGAAAAAATACTACAACTACAAAAATGTGGAACTCATGTAGTTCCTGGTGGCGGTGGCTCCTCCATGGGTGCTTTCCCTTTGTCACGTGCTCCGAGCTTTGAAGGTTGATGATGCTGAAGAATAGCCTGGAGCTTCTCCTCTTCGGTTTGAGGGTCTTGTGCCATCCATGCTGATGCTCCGATGTTTGATGGAGTCGGCACTTCCCACGGACAGGGTAGTTACGGGAACATTTGATTAGCTTTGACATACCATGCCGCGAACACCCGTCATTCCTCTTCATAGGCTCTGGCTTTGTCTTTGTATTTGTGAAGCTCTGTTAGCCGTCGAGCCAAGTCAGTTGCCACATCTTTCTATCCTTGGTAGCTTTCTTTTACCACCGTGAGTTCAGAATTTGCGACATCTAGTTTTTCAGCCAACTTCTTTCGCTCTGCAAATTTTGCTTCATATTTAATATGGGTGGAAGCTACCTGCTGCTCGAGCTCCAACCTCGGGCGTCCTGCTGTTAACATGGCCAGGTTGACATATCGAAAGTTTGCCAACTCCATGTATTCAGTTAAGTCCTGGATCTGCAAGTCCCAGTTCTTAATTTCCGCTTAGTGGGCGTAGGTGTAAGTGTCCAATATGGCCCTCCAATCAATGTGCTAGGCACTGATGTTGTTGATTTGAGCTTTGGCCATATGGATCTCCTTCTCTAGGATTTGTTTGTACATCCCCACCTAATCATGGAAATGCTAATTTCGATGGCTAATTTTTGTCGAATAGCGCGTACCTCCTCCATTGAGAGGGTTCAATTTTCTCTGGCTAAATAGCTCACATCTCGGTTAACCCGAATGAATTGTTCTCGCAGCTGATGAAAGTGTTCATTGAGAACATTCTTTTGTTTCTCCATAGAAGTTAACCGAAGATTATCTACAACCAACTGCTTATTCTCTTCCTGCAAGGCCTTGAGTGCCTTAAGATGCGCATGAGTTTGCACCTTTGCTGCGGAGGCATCCCAAATGGCCATCTCCTTTTCTTCTGCCACCTTCTTATTTTCTGCAATTAGTTTTGTTAGTTGCTTGGTTTTAAAATTGTCTAGCTGGTTTATGGAAACTAATCGCAAAGGATCCCGCTGTGCTACTTGTAAGGCCAAAAGCTGCTCTTGTAGTTTCTGCACTTCAGCTTCAGCATGCTCTACCCTTACTTCGGATAGGACCAGCTTCCCCTTTGTGGAAATGAGGTCTGATTGAATTGCTGTTACATCCTGGGGGATGTCAAACAGCGATGTCAAAACTTGTCCTGTTTGAAGCAATCTATCCAATACATCCTCATGTTCCGCAGGAGTCATTGAGGTTTTGGCAATATTTTGAACATCCTGTGCTCCTGAAAGATCTACTGGTGGCACAACAGGTACATTGAAAGACTCTTTGATGTGGTCAACGACCACTTCAGTAGCTCCCGTGGCATCTTGGTGTTGCATGACCACTACAGTGGCTCCTTCACCAGTCTCTAACTGCACTTGAAAAGATGTCGCGTGTCCAGAGATCTGTTGTGACCATCTGCTTTCCCCTTCTCCTGTTTGCATTGATAACTCACCCTATGTGCGATCTATTGAAATCATAGGCTGGTTGGCATCATTGATGACATGGAAGAGATTGGCGTCATCACGACTTCCCCAACTAACCGTCTTGAAAATGGCCCTTACATGACTCATCGACGGTCTATAGTCTTGCGGAGATGGCTAATCCTGGCCTGTGCTAGGTCCTGCTTCTTGTTGTTGGCTGGGACCTGTGGCTAGAGGTTGACTGGGTCCTGCAAGTTGAGTTGCAGGTGATCTAGTCATCTGTTCTTCTTCTTCTTCATCTGGTCCCAGCTCTTCGCCAGTGCTCTTTCTTGGAGCTGGCACCTTTAATAATTCAGCATAAGAAGCATTTTGGGCCTTTCGGAGGACGTCATTTGTGTATCCCCGAATGCTAGCCCATCGGCACAGTTTTCTGATAAGGTAGGGAAAAGGAAGTGTCATCTTCCCTGACTTCTGTTCTTCGAATCGCCTTAGGATCTCTGTCAAATATAGGTGGGGAAGGTTAGCGTTAACCTTTCCCATCAACACTGCACATCCTCTTACCGCGTACATTGATATTCTTTTCAAACCTTTTGTGGGGAAGAGGTGATAGGTTCCGATTTTAAAATAAACTCTCTCTTCTGTTGTCAACTCACCAAAAGCTTTATCTCTGCCATAAGCCTTCTCTAGCCAATCCTTTCTCACATCAGGGTCAAATCGGGTGGATAACCGAGCAACATGGGGGCCTGAATTTGGAAGGGTTAACACCTCCAAAATCGCCTGTGTAGAAAAATCTACTGTCACACCACCAATGTTGACTGTGGTGCCTTGCTCCTTATTGTTCTAGAATAGGTACGTTTCTCCTAAGTACCAGGTACCTTTTTCAAAGAGGACAGGCCATAAGGGAGACGCTTTGAGGTGATCCCTAATAGCCTCAAGAGCAAACTCTGCGAAAGATTCGAAGTTGAGTTCTACAATCACTGAAGCAATTGTGGACTTTGTGTGGATAGCCTGAACACATTCCGGGGGCAACGTGAGTTGTTGTCCCAGTTCAGGCATAGTAGCTCATCCTTCCGCCTGCCTGGATCATCTGGTAGGAGGTTCTTCTTGATGGATGCTGAATGAGTGCACCTCCTGTTCGTTATGTTATCCAGCAAGGCCTTGCCTTCTACCTCTCCTAGGTTGTTTTGCTCCACCTTGGGTAGGACTCTTTTGCTGTGAACATTTCAAGTTAGTAAGGTTAGTAAGGTTAGTAAGGTTGTTTGCAAATTCAAGTTATACCTTACTACATGCATTTAATTGAAGATCTTATGTTATTGTGTGATCGTGCCCAAAAATTATGATAATGGGTCCTATAACTTAGGTGGATTTTCATTTTAATTTGCTGGTATACTTAAGGTCATATAATTTTTGGCACAAGTTCTTCTAAGTGTTAGTATTAATTACCCTAATTGATGTCCTTTGGGCGATGAAAAATTTCAAAAAAGTTAGACACCTTTCAGCAAGTGTCTCTCCCCCACGACTAAACTAAACACTTCGGGTTCAAGCAGGTTCAAACGGAATTAAAATTGGAGTACCAACGTGCGAGATATAAGTGAAAAAGCAAGGGTCATGCAATTGCAAGTCACAGAGAAAAAATTCAAAAATTCCCCCCGCGTAAATGGCCAAATGAAGCTAAGTGTTGCGACAGGGGTTCCTATTTATAGGGAAATAGGATGTGATATCATGTACGTGATATCACGTGGGACACGATATCGCGTACGCGATATCACGTTCCAACTAAGGTGAAACACTTGAAAAAGACTGAATTTTTAATGATTTTCTTGAAATTATTTGTGTAGAACGAGGACATTGACAAGAATGAATATATTCAAGGGTAATTACATGAATTCGAGAGGCACTTTGAATGATAATGATGTGAATTTAACAATTAAAACTTTGGCGGTTATGAAGAAAAGGGAATGTAATGGTACATTGGAACGTTAAAGTTTTGAGGGTTAATAAATGGGAAAGAAATTTATGAAAATTAAGCTGAGGGTAAGAAATTGTGTGTTCTAGCTAGAGAATTAATGAAGATTACAAAAAAATTACACAAGTGGGTCCTCCCCAAAGCAGGTTTCAACCTATTATGCCCTTGTGTAATCACACTTAAAGTGTCCATGGCCACTAGAAGGGTTAATTGTAATCTGCACTAACTCCACAAAACACACACATGTAAATATCACC
>MNCI01021292.1:136741-149599 GCA_015680685.1 Gnetum montanum | reverse complement strand
ATAAATGGAAAATAAGGATCCTTGCATATTGGAAGTATTGGGGCCGGTCTATACTTATCCCCTCGAGGTTCACACACTTGATTATAATAAGCATAGTGGGGCACTTTATACGATGTAGTTCCCGGATAACGAGTTGACCCACTATGATGTTTGTGACCGTTAGATGGTATGCAAGGATTGGGCTGATGCCTCCCATGGTTGTGTTCATTGGGTTGTATGGTTGTTGGAGTGTTAGTTGATGGCCCTGATGAAGTTACATGAGGTGCTGGGTTCAAAGGTAAGGGTGCACCACATTGTTGGACTTGTGCTGGGTTGGAAGATGCAGTGGCCTCAGAGTTATGTTGTCCCTTCCTACAGTTGTGTTTAAAGAAAGGACGCCTTTGATGTTGAGGAGGCTTTTCACTATTGTTAATAGCAGTAGCATAAGTGTTGTTCATGGGTTGCAGTGGTACAAACACCTTAGGAATAGTTGGTGGTATTGTGGAAGGAGGGAAAGGATGAGAATGTTGAAAGTTAGGAGGGATATAAGGTGCGCAAGGTGGTGGTTGTGTTGGAGGAATGGGCTGATAGTATTGTGGAGAATGGTGTTGTGGTGAGATAAAGTGTGGTGGCCTAGTTGAAGAAACAGGGTGTTGGACGTGATAAGCATTTGGATTCAAAAAATGTGAAGGGTGCCTCCAGTCTAAGGATGGATTCCCCCACGACTGGGATTGTTGCCACTGTGATCGAACACAGTATCTCTGTATGAACTCTGGATGTAACATGTTTCCCCAATGCTCCTATAGATATAACAATATTGGGCATTGGCCCTTGGGGTGATCGTACAGGCATATATTGCATTCATACATATGATTGGCAGTTGAGCGCTTATTCCCTTCATTCTTTTTTTCCGAATGTCTATGATTTTGTCCTGCTTCTTTGGTTGTGAAAACTCTATCTCCAATGGTGTTGATATATTCTCCAAACCTTTGATTCATCTATTCCAACATCTTATTAATCTTTGCCTCGACTTCTTCTAACGATTGTTGTATTGGAAAAGATGATGTTTCCACCTTGAGATTTGTTGATTTCTCCTTGTTATGATCAGGGACCTTTGTTGAGTTAAAATCTTGGTCCCGTTGATGTTTTTCAACGCTCTCCTATGTACCTATTTCTCCTTTTTCTTTTGCTACCTACTTAATAAGCTCTTGGATTTGATGGGTTTGTAGGTTGTATAGTTGACCTCGGGCATACGTTCCTAAGGTCTCTCTAGTTTCATTACGTAGCCCATCAATAATATGGTACATTAGCCTTTCCTTGGAAAACCCATGGCCTGGACAATTGTTTAACAGTGCTTAATATCTTTCTAAGGCCATGTCCAAGGGTTCATGTTTTTCTTGTTTCCATCCTTGGATTTGTTTCCTCAAGGCTGACACTCTTGCGTAAGTTTGATATTTTTTGTTAAACACCTCTACCATTGTTGACCAGCATCGTACCAAATTTGGTTTTAATGATCTATACCATACTTTTGCTTGGTCAACGAGTATCATCGGAAAGAGCTTCAGTTTTTGCCAACTGTTATCAATGTTATTCCATGTGCAAGCATCGTAGAAGGCTAGTAAATGTTGATGCGGATCTAAGTCATAGCCTCCTGAAAATTTTGGAAAGTTGTTTAAATCGAGCCTGGGTAGTCGGCTCTCTTTACGATGCCTACGTGAGATTCGAATAGCCTCTTGTATTTGTGTGAAGCTTGTAGTGGCTAGTGGGGGTTCATCGTCATCAAGTAAGTTATGCTTTCATGTATTATGATGACTTTGTTTTTGTTCATTCTTATAGGAAACTCCCACTTCAGGTTGTATACTCCAACCTTCATCGTCATATAACTCATTGGTTCTCCAATGAACTTCCTCACTAAGTGTGGCGTTATTATCATCTTGTAGAAGAGGCATTGTTGTGTGTGAGTTTAGGTGTGACTTTTAATAATTATTATTTTCTAAAAGATATATCGTTAAGTCCTTTACAGCGACCTTGTATGATATAACTAATCTAAATAACTAGCACAATCCCCGACAACGACGCCAATGATGAGTGGCGAGGTACCCCTACACTCAACCATACGAAACAAGCATAGCATGCGCGATCTGGTTGAACTCCGTAAACTAAATGCCTAAATGCCGCAAGGAACACTTGGGGTTAATTAATCGTTGTCTTCCCAGACTTACTTGTTGTTGTCATGGTGTATGGTTAAGTAAGTCTGAGGTATATGATTTTTTGGTATTTTACAGTTTATCTCCTATGCTAAGGGATGAAGGGTTAAGAGACTAAAACTAATTCTAACTACAGCACTAAGTCCTAGCGTTAGCATCCGTTCCCACTTGCCGTACACACCCTGAACTGTGCAACTGTGGCTACCAAACGCTAATCGTTACTAGGATTACCACACGTAACGCACGTGCTCGAAGCGGTCGTACTGAGGCACCTAACTAGCCTAAGTGTGACAAGAAGCTGATTCCTTGACTAGCCGTACNATGCACTGCAAGGTTTATCCACAAAGTTCTTCTTTATTTTCGTACACAACTTGCGTTCAGGTACAAAGCTGCTCAAATAAAGAACCGTTTACTTGGGGGACTCCTACTACGGGCACATGGAAAATATTCTATCTCTGGGGTGATCAATCCGCCAGAGCTTCGCTACTTTACGCCTAGGATCCCCAAATGAGGGAGAGCTGCCTCTTATTTATAGATATGATGGTGGACTGCAATATCATGTACGCGATATTGTAGGGAAAGATGCGATATCGCATACGCGATATCGCGGGGGATGTGATATCGCAGCCTGTGCGAACCGCGTCTCATCAGTTCTCATCCTATGATTACCTCTAGTTCCCATGCATCTTACCAAGGTTTTGGGAAGCAATAGGATCCCAAAGGTCATGACCAAGTTGGAGATAACCACCTATGTTTTAAAGGACCTAACAATAATCCTCCAAAGAATCCAAATATTCAATATTTAAGTTATTCATGAAGACATGTTACTCAAAACTGCCTTCAACATCCTAACTAACAATCAACTAGAAGAGGTCAAAATAAAGATCATTGACTAAATGCTCTTGAATATAAGTTGCAAGCTTGATTGCAAGTAATTGAGATCAATGAAAATGGTCAAGGATGATTAAAAAAATCTCCTAGAGATTGGAAATTATCAAACAGAACCTTCGAGAAATGCAACCAAATCAAGAGTCCATCTTGCATTTAGTCTAGATGATTTCCATATAATTTCTAGTAAAAATAGTGGGTGCCTTGGTTGACAAAGGTGTCAATCATAACTTTTTCATACCTAGGATGGTTGATGATCTCAACTTACGAATACACCCAACCTTAGCTTCCAATAAGTTTTACCCTATTAGACGCACTAGTGTGATGAAGGAGTTGATAGTGAAAATTGGCCAATGAAGTGGAAAACTAGACTTCTCTATGCTAGATAGTGATTCCTTCCAAATCATTCTTGGACAACATTTCTTCAAGGAAAAATTCATAGTTGTTTTATACCTGGAAGCTATCTACGTTACACATTAGGAAGCATAATTCCTGGTAAAAACCTCTATCCCAGGAGCAACAACATTGATCAAGAAGCCCATATTATTTTGCCAATGATTATGAAAAGGATTGTTAGTGATTAGCCCTAGCTTATGTGTCTAGCAATGCTCAAAGAAGTGGGAGATGAAAGTTTTGTATAGGGAATGTGAAAGTAGAAAATATGTTGGGGAGGTATAAGGATTTGATGCTAGCAAAGTTACCAGGTGAGTTGCCTAATCGATAGATGACTAATCATAAAATTAAGTTGTTTCCAAGTACTACCTCTCCCGAGCAACAACTTTATAGAATGTTCACCCCCTAAGTTGGCTAAACTAAAGAAGAAATTAGAGAGTTTGGTGAAGAAGGATTACATACAACCTTCAAAATATCCTTATGGTGATTCAATGTTATTTGCCAAAAAGAAGAACATGTTATTAAAATTATGCTATGACTTCAAACTTCTCAACATGTACACCATCAAGAATAAGTATCGAGTACCACTTGTCTTAGAACTATTTAACCAACTAGCAAGAGATTGAGTTTTCTCTCAACATGATCTCTCTGAAGACTACTACCATGTGTAGATTGAAGAGGGTGATGAAGAAAAGATAACATGTGTCACTCATTATGGATCATATGAGTGGAAAGTCATGCCCTTTGGCCTATGCAATGCTCCTGCCACATTCTACACTTTCATGAATGTGTTCCACCCATTCCTAAATAGGTTTATGATGGTATACCTTGATGACATTTTGATTTATTATCTTACAATGAATTAACATCTTAATCCCCTAGATTTGGTGTTCTCAAAGTTGTAGAAGTATAAATTATACATCAAGCAAGAAAAATGTGAGTTTTCCAAGCTAGAATTAAAATTTTGGGGCACATTGTTAGTGGTGGCAAGGTCAATCCAGATCCAAAGAAAATTGAGGTCATTACTACCAAGCCTACCCCAAAAGATGTGCATCAATTACAATAATTTCTATTAAAGGTTTATTTAAGGATTCTCTGATGTGACTACCACTTTAACCAACTTGCAAAAGAAAGATGTTGCTTGAAATTGGAGTCCTCAATGCCAAGAAGCATTCTAAAAGATAAGGAAAGCCCTCATAACTCATCTAGTGTTAGCCATACCTAACTTTTTGAAAATTTTTGAAGTTCATATAGATGCTTCAAATGAGGTGATTGGTGGGGTACTTTTGCAAGATCACCATTCGATGACATTCAAGTCAAAGAAGCTAAATCAGAATGAACAATTGTGGCCAATGCATGAAAAGGAGACATTTTCCATTATATTACCTTCACACATGGCAACATTTTTTCCTTGGTGGACCTATGATGGTAAAAATTGGCAAAATTTCCATAAGCTATCTCCTTAATTAGTCTAAAATAAAGCTAAAGCATGCAAGATGGTTGGACATGTTACAAGAGTTCAACCTTTAGTTTTTCTATTGGCCAAGTAGGGAGAATGTGATTGTAGATGCATTAACCAAGCATTCATAGGTAAATGTAATGAAAGTTGTGGGATAGTCACATGGATGATGGCTTACCATGAACTCTAGTAAGAAATTAGGATGAGGTTGCAGCATGATCAGCATGTGCAAGAGTTGTAGAATCTAGGCTATGAAAGAGCTAACTTGAATTTCATTGAATCTAGAATAGCATGCATTACATTCTAAAATTATTGACAAATTCCATAGAATCCTCTAGGTAGGTCATCTGGGTCACAAATGTATAGTGGCACTAGTGGAATGATAGTTCCATTGGTCAAAATGGGATGTCGATGTTGCAAGTCTTGTGTGAAGCTATTTGATTTGTCAACAACACAAGAGATCAAATGCAAAACCTGGTGGCCTACTATATCCAATGGAGATCCTAGAATATCCATGAATGATAGTTTCCATGGATTTCATCACAGGACTTCCCATGATATAAGGATATTCTAGCATCCTTTTAGTTGTAGACAAGTTCTTGAAATATGCTATCTTAATCTCATGCCTCACTCCTTGCATAGGTAAGGATGCAACATCTCTATTCTTCAACAACATCATTCGCTACTTCTAATAACCATCAATTATTATATCTAATCATGACTCTCGAATTACAAGAGACTTTTAGCAGAAGTCATTTTAGAGGTTGGAGATGAAGCTATAAATGTCTTTAGGATACCATCCTTAAATAGATGGTCAAAAAAATGGGTCAATAATGTTCTTGAATAATATCTATTACATTTCATTTAGTTTGATCAAATAAATTAGTTGTCCTTGTTTCTGGTGACTTAGTTTAGCTATAACATTCAAAAATCCTCAATCATAAGATACTTTCTAGTAGAGTTGGCCTTGGAAAGACAATCATCAATTCCTCAATTGGTCAAAAATTCTCATTGAGGATTGAACCCTCCAGTAGGTGACTTCATCAAGTCATGGATGGATCACATTGAAGTTGCTTGGGTGTACTTGGGAAAAGTTAGTGCAGCACATGAAAAACATGAAAATAACAAAAGGAGATCATTGAAGTTTGTGGTTAGAGAGTAAAAATTGCTAAAAATGGATTATGTGGGGTAGATGAGGAAAAAGAAAGAAGCAACTTAGAAATTCATTAAGCATTATGATGAACCTTTCAAGGTCCTTGTTCAGGTCAATCTAATTGCCTATAAATTACAATTGCCATCTTACCTAGAAAAATATCATTCGATGTTTCATGTATCCATGATCTCATGGAAATTCATCCTTCCATACTTAGGTCTAGAAGACCTCCAAACATAGAAGCAGTCAAAGGATGATGGATTCACTCCATCGTCAACATGCACACCACATGATGCACTCTAGATCAAAAGGTGGAGTTCCTTGTACATTGGCAAGGAACGTTCTTGGAGGAGGATACATGGAAAGAGTGGAATACTCTTAGCTATGAGCAAACACTCATTGTGAATTACTGCATTAAAGAGCATATGGATTTGCCATTATGGATGTTCATGGGTGGCTAGCTAGAGGTAGCTATTGGATGATGAGATTCATAGTGAAGAGAGGCATAGTGAAAAAAAAAAGTGATAGATTGGAGAGGGCATCCTAGTGGATCTGAGATCAATCACTTTTGAGAGGTGGAGAATTAATGTGTCTCCCCTTTAGTTATGGATTGGGTGATGTAATAATGAGGTTAGATCCTGGGATCCCTGCACATACTAGTGAAAGGCTATTACTAGGAATGGGAAGTGCTTCCTCCAAGATATTAGTAGCATCCCCTTAGAAGCAATTGGATCAGCTCTACTCTCTCATTTCACAACTAGAGATAGAGAACTTGCTCGCATGTTAGGCAAGTAGATTTTTGCTTTGGGTAGAAAGGTTAATACAACTTGCATGAAAAATGAAAAACCTCTCCTTCCTAAATCTAGGACATGTGAACTTCTCTAAGCCTTTTTTGGATGATGGGATGAGTTTAACACTTCAACTTTACAGTTGATAAACCCTAGCCATTGGACCTTCTTATCTACAACTATCATATGGACTTCTAGATGCTTGAGATCCCTCGATATCCATTTATAATTATCCATATTTGAAATAGTGCATACTCTTAGGATGTTGCTTCTTTCCTGTGAGGGAGAGTGTAGAAAGACATGCCTTGTTAGTCAATCAAAGGATGTTTCCTTGAAAAAAGAGGATTAAAGGAGTGTGAAGATTATTTGTGATTCCATGCTATCTTAACCATCTAGTAGAACTACATGGGACCTAATTTTGCAATGGTCATAGATATGTACATAGTTTGGATTGGATAATCTAGGTGTGATTCCTTGTTGAACCTTGCACCAGATCATGAGGGCTTTGGGGATGATGCACCCTCTTGTAGATACATTGTCATTCCACTAATATTAATGCCTACAATGGTTGATTGAGTACCTGCATATTAGTCCTCATTCAATGTTATGGATATTCCTAATATGTGCTTATCAAACATGTTACATAGTTGATTTCATATGGCATACTTGATACACCGCCAACCTTTCAATTCATGAGTGTCATGCATTATGCTATGCATGCAAGATCAATGATTCCTAAAGTGTAGTCCATCTTGAGTTTTCTCTTGGTTGTTTGTATGATTTAGGACCAAAGGGTGATGCCAAACGGTGCTTTGCCAAAGAACGATTATTAAAAGTACTGATGGTAGTGATGGCAATGACATGTATGATAGTGATGGTTTGAAATCTTCCACCATCGTACAAACTGTGTGGCCTAGCATCAACAAGTTGTAATGAAATCTAAACATTGTCATCACCCAGCTTAATGCCTTGATCAAGAACCAAGCTCCCCCATAGAAATCTAAATCAGCCAAGTCTATATTCCTTCCCTTCCCTTCCCTTCCCTTCCCTTCCCTTTGTTGTTGCATTTCAATTCCAATTCTTCCCTTTCCTTTACATCATGAATTTTATTGATCATATTTTATCATATTTTATTTGAATGTATATCTTTATGCTCTTTTTTCTTGAGTAATAATGATAAATCTTTTTCCATCTCTATCAATTTCTCTGATAAATAATTTTAGGTTTGCTTCAACAATGGAGCTTATAAAATAACATGAATTGCAAAGTTATTTATTGATTTTTATAATTTTATTTTCAAACTCTATCAACATCAGTCTCAAACCTTGATGACCAAGGAGGCTCAAATGAGGGTTACCATTAGGTTGAAATAGAAGTATGTTGTAAATCATAACAAATCTTGTGAATGAAGTTTTTGTCATATTTGTAGATAGTAAGGTAATAGAAAAAAAATAGTGAAAGTAACTTATTTTAAAAATTGTATTAAATTTGCAAAAATAAATAGTATCTTAATTATAATTATAAATACACCCTAAGATATATAGTCTAATTAGAACTATATGACTCAACATTGTCTACTTAAAGCTTTCAAAATCTTATAATGTTAACTTCTTATTATTATACACGTAAACTTATCTATTTAAGCTTCATTCCTTATGTTCATTGAGTTTTGCCACCTAAGCTTATGGTTTCAAGTTGTGAGATGAACATGTGATGATCCATGATGTTTCATAGTAACATTAGGTTTCTACCAATATATTTAAAATTCTAAGCAGTTGCAATATAGAGGTGTTGTTACTATGGAAATTGTTTTGCTATTATTACTATAGAGGTGGTCACATGTAACCAATTGTAATATGATTTTAAGAATTTGGAGAACCCCTTAGAGTGATGTTAAAAAAATATATTACAACCCAAAATAAAAAATCTAAACATATTCCAAAAAGCTAATTAAAATTTTTTTTAAGAAAACCCAAAATGTATCCCAAAAGGTAAATTCTAGATAAATTTTTTCTTTATATTTGAAATATTCCACTTCTTTTTATTTCTTTGTATGCTGGGAAGAGCATGTTACAACCTAAACAAAAAAAAAAAGGAAGAAGAAGAAGAACCCAATATGCACCTTAAGAGGTTGAACTTAAATATTTCTTTTGGGCAATTCACTTTACATTTTAAAAATAATAATAATAATAACATATCCCTCCTAAAAGAAAACTATATATGCCACTACTAAACATTTATCAAGATTAAATAAGTTTTCACTTCTTCTACTAAAAGAAAAGAGAGTTAGCAAACATAAAAAAAATACTAGAAAGAGGTCTATTTGAAAAAAAAAATTATTTATGCAAATGGATTAGAGTTTAGAAGAGAAAGAGCATGTATTGAATCATGAGAGGCAGCAAAGAATAAGAGATCATAGGAAAGAGATATGTGAAATAGGAGATCTTCCTAAATTGGTAAGATTAGAACGAGATAATCCTCGATGAAGATTACATTGGAAAGAATAAAGATAGTTACATCAAGAAAACATAAGAATGGAAGATCATGCAATGAGATAATTCTCAATAGAAGAAGGGGATCTGGTTGTGGTCATGGCCATTGATATGGATGTAGAATTATAAACCAAATTCAAGAAAACTTTACCATGTTGGCTTCTAATGCTATTGTTTCAAATCATCAAATTCAAATAGATGGGGTTCAACCTAAATAACAAAATTTTAGCCATAGAGGACATGAATATTAATTCAATTAAGAAATTAAAAATTAGGCTCATTGTAACTTCTATTATTATTTGTCTTTATACTAATAACTTTTCAAATTGATAAAAATATTCTATTTATTCAAATTTAAAATATTTTTTTTTTGCAGAGTATACATGGGCATGATTGTGGCTATGTTCGTGGCTGTAAATATGGATGTGGAATTATAAATTAGATTTAGGAAAATTCTACCATATCAACTCCTAACGCTTTTCTTTCAAATCATGAGATTTAGATAGATGGGGTTCAACTTGAATACTAAAATAGCAGTCACACAAGACATGGATATGGACAAGGTTAATATCTTAAAAATTAAATTCAGAGTAACTTTATTATTTTTATTTATCATGGTAACTTTTTGAATTGATAAAATATTCTATTTATTCAACATTAAAATATTTTTTTGCAAAGTATACGTTGGCATGGACATGGCCATGATCATGGCCATGGTCGTGGACATGGAATTGTAAATTGGATTTAGGAAAACTCTACCATATAAGCTCCTATTGCTATTATTTCTAATCATGAGATTCAAATAGATAAGATTCAGCCTAAACAACAAAATTCTAGGTATGAAGAATGTCAATGTAGATGAGGTTGAGATATGAAAACCAGGTTCACGGTAACTCTTATCATTATTAGTATTTATACTTATAACTTTTCAAATTAATGAAGATATTCAATTAATTCAACATTAAAAATTATTTTATAGAGTATATATGGACATGGGCACAACCATGTTCGAAGTGCTAGATTTAATAGTGAGAATTAATTAATTGATAAATCAATTATTCTAGCGTAAGATCATATTGTTTCTAGTGTTGATATTTTACAAGTTGTTCCTATCAAAGAAGGTAATGATCCTCAAAGGGGAACTAGACATGGACATGGACAAGGCTGGATTTTTGGATGTGGACAATGTCATGATTTTAGACTAGAAATTGATCAAATATAACATGTTACTATTTCATAGGATCAAATAGATATTCATACAGAAAGAGAATGTGAACTAGCTCGCAATAGAAGTTCTAAATAGAATTGTAAGAGAAGATAAGGCACAAGTGCAAACAAATTGCATGTGCAACAAGAATAGAATAATCCTAATGCAACTCAATTACAACCAAATCCTCAAATTTCTAATAATCAAACTTCTTATCCTAACTACCATAAGTCAAACATAGAAATACTCCAACCTATGATGAGATTCTCACAATAGGTTCACCATTTTACAACTCCTTGATTTTATTATATATGTAACAAAAGCTACATGGATATCCAGAAGGAAAATGAAAGGCCAGGTCCAATGTGCAATAGATATAAGAGAGAAAAGATAATGAGAGTTCTAAATGAATTTGGTAAAGAGATTAAACTTTTCTCTACATACAATGATATGGATCCAAAACCACAACCGTTGGTTTATTTTAGCTATCCCAAGTTGAGAAAATGCTTATAGCAAGAATTAATCCTATGTTATAAGTTACGCATGCTATATGAGCTCAATTTCAGGATCAAGGACATAACATTAGTTTTCAACAAGATGTATCTAAAATTGCAAAAATAATTTAAGGATTTGTGAGATTCCATTACTAATATTAAGAAGAATAGCTTAAAAGGGAATAGACTACAACTTCATTGCAAATAAAAAACATATATGAAGCTTTGAGATATAAAATAGAAAATGATCCTTACTATCCTAATGTTAAAATTGATATGCATGCCTTGGAGATTATTGAAGATGACAATGTTAACAACTTCATGAAGTTCCCTTACATTCCATTATCTAAAGAGGATGGAAATATAAGATGGAATTTTATAATCCAATGAGTGAATTAAATGAAGATGAAGAAGAACCTACTGATGAACTTGTATCATCAATTGCATCTCAACCATTGATGTTGGGAAAAGAGCTCAATTTAATAAATGCATGGTTACATAATCCAAATGTGGAACATTTAGATATTGCATAATGGTCTTCATTACCAGGTTCCCTAATAAATAAATTCAACATAATTGGTATGCTTCCAATGTTATTTCTTACACGGTTTCCACATGATAAAGGTGACTTCATTACAATAAGAGCTAAGGATGTTAAGCTACATGAATATGTAAAGCATCTAAATCGATATAAGGATGGTAGATTTGGTCATCATTAACGATTTAGCTATAGCAACTTTTAGATTTTCATTCCTAAATTTATGTTAGTTTTGATAATCTAGAATACTAATTTCTTTATTTAATTATGTTTATATGTACCATATTTACAATAAGTTAATAAGAAATCATGTATTGAAATCAATAGTATTCTTTTAAAAAAAAATATTATCGATGCATCTCTAACTATACAAGAGTTATGAGAACAATTACAAAATGCTCCTAAAGATAACTTTGTTAATATACTAATGAGATTTGGTACCACTATATGAGAAACCCCTTCATACTCGAGAAAACGTATAGCTCAACTATTTGATTTGGCAAATGAATTAGGTACTCCAATAATGTTCTTTACTTTAAGTGCTAGTGATTTAGATTGGCCAAAATTACACAAGTTGATGCCCTACACGAATCTTTCAAAAGCAAAGCATTGAAGAATGAATAATATTATTGAAAATTCACATATAGTTCTTGAATTCATGCATCTTCAACATCAAGAATTTAGACAAACGGTATTGATACTAGAATTTCAAGTGGTTGACTATTAGACTAGACATGAATGGTAGCATCATGAATCATGGCATGTTCATGGTTTCTCTAGATTAAAGAAGTTCCAAATATAGATAACCTTGATTGGAATAATCTAAAAGAAGTAAAGATAATAAGAGAATTTTTTGGTTTGTTAACAAATGCTTAGAATTATAGATATACAAAAGATGGTAGAAATAATGATGTAAATTTTGACATGCAACCATCGATTATATCTTTACATTATTTAATTAGCTTAGTATTACAGTACAATATTGCTAAAATCTCCAACATTCTTAAATCTTTATCATCTTTCTTTCCTTTTGTTTTCTTATAGTTTCCAAGACACAACATCCTAAAGCATCCATGTTTTTTTGATAGCAACCAACTTTGATATATGGATTTAGACATGGATTATGATGAAATATTAAATGTTATTGAAAGACATATGACATGTGATGAGTGGAGAGGTACCCCTACACTCAACCATACGAAACAAGCGTAGCACGCGCGATCTGGTCGAACTCCACATACTAAGTGCCTACACGCCCCA
>MNCI01021292.1:50797-136394 GCA_015680685.1 Gnetum montanum | reverse complement strand
CAACTTGCGTTCAAGTACAATGTTGCTCGAATAAAGATCCGTTCACTTGGGGACTCCTACTGTGGGCACATGGAAAATATTCTATCTCTGTAGTGATCAATTTGCCAGAGTTTCCCTACTTCTAGCCTAGGATGGGAAATAAGGGGAGTTTCACCTCTTATTTATAGATTTGGCAGCAAACCACGATATCATGTACGCGACATCGTAGGGGACGATGTGATATCGCAGCTCATGCGAATCGTGTCTCATCATACCCCCATGACTGAATGAAAACTTGTCCTCGAGTTCCTTACAATAATATCGGGAAGGTATGGAATTATTGAGGGGAATGGAACTAATGGGATGACATGTGAATGGATCATCATTACAAGACTTGACAAAACTGGTGTTCATGACAACAAGGGTGAACACCTTATTACAATGACATCAGGCCTTTGTTGGCAACTGATAAAGAAAGAGAGAGAGAAAGAAGTGTTGCTGCTGCCAATGCCAAAATTACACCTTCTGTTGTCTGTCGGTAAGTGCGCCATCGATCTTGCTCCTTGCATAGCTACTTCCAACGTCGCTTCATTCCAAGTGTTCCCTCCAGATCCAATTTTCTTGTTGTATGATTGCCATCTGCACACACAACACAATCATATATTAGCAAGGGTAAATGAATCATCATGTAATTAATACCTTGCTTCGGTGTAGGTCCATTGGCTAGGTTGTGGTATGGCTAATACAGATCTGGAGATATATTAATGATGACTACCGAAGGTTTAGGGGTTAGGAAGAAAATCAAAAAAAAATCGGGGCTAGGAGAAAATCGAAAAAATCGGGCCCTGTACCCCCATGACTAATCGCGAACCTCCGGTAGCATTAGAATGGAAAAAGGAGAGGAGTAAGAAAGATAGATAAAAAGGGACAACTATGGAATCGATGAAATGGATGTCAAGATGGAAATGAAAACAATAAAATTAATTACAAAATGTTAAGGGAAAGAATTTAACTAATGCTTCAAATAGGAATGTCAGTGGGTCCTCCCCAAAGCAGGCTCATGCCCGTAATGCCCTGACAAACCCACATGCAAAGAGTCTGTAGGCTCCGGAAATGTTATTTGGAACAAGAGTTAAAGTCTAAACCACAAGCATGCACCAAAAAGAAAATAATGCATTAACCAAAATATACACTAATCATACAACCAGCAATGAGGTGGATAATGGAGAGAAAGATGGAGAGAGAGAATGGAATGGAATCCCAAGAAAAAGGTGGTGTACATCCCCTTGTGTGTTTCATGATTAATGTAACCTAGCAAATCCCATTCTAAGTCTGGCCTCAAACCAACCACATCTAGTGAGTTCACATTAATGCATTCAGCTAAACCATCCACTTGAATAACAAGGATGCATCTCCAAAGAGCCACCACCATTCCAATGAAACAAAGGAGAGAATGGGAAGCGAGAAGGGCCTTAGTTAGAGGGAACACTTTTAGTTCCATAACCAGTGCTTATAGCCCAATGTATATATGCTTTCATTATGGGCATGGGTTTCCTCAGTTCATTCCATGCATATTTGGTTGCTCCTTTGAGTAGCTGTCAACCACAGGGTGTCTACTACTGGTTGTGTGGTTGCTACATACAAGCATCTTTGTTGCAAAGTTTCAAAGGCACACCTATTACATGGAGGCATTTCCTCCATGTCATCACTCGATGAATCACTGTATGTGATGCATGGAACTTTCCTCTTCTCAATCTTTCCATAAATGTTCATCTTAGAAATTTCTAAGGAAAGATCGTGGATCCTAAGGCATGCGTCTACTGTACTAAGCCATGCCCTTCCCATTATAATCGAGAAGTCCCCTTCGTTGTTATTAACTTCAATCATCAGGAAATCAGCTGGGTAAGACCAACCACACACAGTGGTAATGATGTTCTCCACCAATCTCAAGGAAATGGTGATGGACTGGTCTACCAGCTCTAGTTGAATGTTGCTCTTCTTAAGTTGGGGCAGGTTCTAGGCATGATACATCTCTCATGAAATTAAGTTAACTCTAAAACCTGAGTCAAGAAGATCCCTATGTGGTTTATTTTTGGCAATTTGTAAATAGATTAAGGGACTCCCAGGGTCAGTTAGTTTCCTAGGAAGATGGCCTACTTTGATCCAGTCAATTACAGTATGCGTTAACATAACCGTATGCATTAAGCTCTGTTGGACTGGCGGGTGCTCCGAAGTGTTAGATGGTGGAGGAGTGTATATGGGCCCAACCGCATGTTGTTGCAAGAGTTTGTCTAGGCTTTTGGTTCTGAAGAAGGGTCTTCTCTTTTTACAGTTGTCAAAACCAGCAGTAGCGTGACGTTGCTGCGGTTGGGTAGGAAGTTCCCCTTGCATTGTTGGAGCAAGAGGTGTTATGGAAACTACTTGTGGAAGAGGTGCAGATGTATTTGGAGGATGGCATGGGTATGGAGTGTCTCCCGGAGGAGAAGGAGTCCTTCTGAAGTACTCCCAAACTTGGTAGTGACAGTGGGGAGTTGTGTGACTCATAGAGTCACTTGGAGAAATTGGCTGCTGCACATAATCCATAAGGGTCAGGCTGCCAGTAAGGGTACTGATGTTTCGGCGATGGCATCCCCCATGACTGTGGGTATTGCCACTGCTGATGCTGTCCGATGGGTTGTGGTGGAGTTCCACTTGGATAATACGTTAAGGGTTGGTGGAACTACCTTGGGTTACCTTGTGGATAAGGTAACCTATGGGGTGTTTACCATTGGTTGAGTCTTGGATTAAGCACATACACCCCAGACTCCTGTAGATGTGAGATAATTGGACAACATCCCTTAGGATGGTCATAGTGGCAGATCTCACATCCACCATCATCGTCTGTGTCTAACTCCACAACCACATTGGAGTTAGTGATTTTCCCCTTACCCTTGTTATGTGCAGGGCCTAAATCTCTCCACTTTGTCTTACCTTTGTCACTACTTTGTTCTACCTTAGACTCTTCTACAATTTTTAAGATAGTTTCAATTTTAGAGTCTAAGGAACTCCATACGTCATCTACCTTAGCCATTATTTTTGTTGTGACCTTTTGAAGCGGCAAGGTCTTTCTGTTCACTAACTCTTCGATTGGTGACTCATCCTCTTCATCGCAAAACTTCACTCCCTTCTTTCGAAGAGAGGGATCACAATTGTATTCTTCTGCACTTTCCCTTTTTTGTAGCTCACCTTCTTCTTTTGCTACTTGCTCCAACAAGCAATGTACTTCATGGGCTCTAAGTTGTGAGAGTCTCCCTTGGGCATAAGTCCCAAGGGTTCTTCTAGTTTCATGCCTTAGCCCATCCATGATGTGGCAAAGTTGATCCCGCTGAGCATACCCATGGCCCAAGCAACAATGTAACAATGTGTAGTAGTGGGCCATGGCAGCATACAAGGGTTCATGAGTACCTTTCTTCCAGCCTTGGATCTTCTTACGCAAATTGGACACTCTGGAGTATGTTTGATACTTATCATTGAATAGTTCTAGCATCGTACTCCACCTCCTGATGGTTTCCGATTCCAAGGATCGGTACCAACTCTCTGCTTCTTTGGTGAGTGTCCTTAGGAACAACTTAAGTTTTGCCACTCATTTTTTATATTCTGCAAGGCACAAGCATCGTGGGATGCCTGTAAATGATTTTATGGATTTGCATTGTATCCCCCTTCAAATTGTAGGATATTGTTCATGTCTAAACATTTGATCTGACTATCTTTTAAATGCCTTGTGGGAATCCTAACTACCTCCATTATGTCAAGCATGCTTCGGGTTGCGAGTAGGGGCTCTTCATGGTCATCTCTTTCATGACACCTATGATGTCTACGTTGTTCCCTACTCTCCCTACATCCTTGCCCTTGTCCTCTCTCTCGACTTTCCCATCAAGGTCTCTCATTTTTTCTACCTTTATCCTCTCTATTGTGTCCATGATGGCTACACCCAGATGTCGAAGGAGAGGGTAAGTGATGTGAAGAAGGGGAAGAAGAAGGGGAACCATCGCCATGATGATGTTTCTTGCCTTCTCTTCGGCTACTACAGCCCCGATCATGGTGACGATCTAAGTGCCCATCCTTAGCATGAGCGATTGTTCCCTCTGTGAATAGTTGGTGTTCACAGGCATCAAAACCAGGGATATGTATCGTTGATCATAGGTTCTGATACCCAACCACCTCACCATCGTTAGAAGGGGGAACATCGTTTGCTAAAGGACCCGTTATAAGGGGTTCCTCATCTCCTATTTCGCTAAGGACGTGTGGACCTTTGCCCTTCAAAAGTGTATGTTAACTCTCCTGCCTTGAGTCTCTCATACGTTGTGCTTCTGTGGGATGATAATCCCTCGTATCAAAGTCTTCCACAACGTATTCAGCATATAATTCATTCATGCCTATCTGTGCCAAGGCACGGAAAGCATGCGAGAGACTGATCGATCTAGGGGTAACACAATGTTACCTTGCAATTCTCTCCATCGTAGCTATTCATCTTGATGGAGGATAAAGGTAAAGTTTGGAATATACTCATCGGGATGAGTATAAACTATCTTGTATTGTTTAGGACTTAGCTAATTTCGACTATGTGTTTTATGTTGCCGACTGTCTCATGTATGGTCCTTAGGTGATGAGTTCCTCTTATGAGAAGAAGACATTGTTATCGGTGTGCTAATTTTAACGTTATATAAATTTTCTCTTTTGATTAACCTGAAGGTTCATTTAGGCTCACACCGATGTGAATGATATCCTTATGTTCTCTAGGGTGCACAAACACTTAGTCCCCAGCAACGGCACCAATGATGAGTGGTGAGGTACCCCTACACTCAACCATACGAAACGAGCATAGCACGCACGATCCGATAGAACTCCGCAGACTAAGTGCCTACACACCCCATGGAACACTTGGGGTTAATCATTCATTGTCTTCCCAGACTTACTTGTGTTTGTCACGGTGTATGGTTAAGTAAGTCCGAGGTATATGATTTTTATATCTTTTTATGTTTTTCTCCTATGCTATCGAGGTGAAGGGTTGAGAAACTAACTAACTCTAACTAATGAACTAAGTCTAAATTAACTAGCATCAGCATCCGTTCCCACTTATCGTACACACCCTGAACTATGCAACCGCGGCTACCAAACGCTAATCGTTACTGGGATCACCACGCGTAACGCACGTGCTCGAAGTGGTCATATTGAGGCAATTAACTAGCCTAAGCATAATGAGCATCCATTCCTTGACTAGCTATACACATCCTTAGATGCTCATAATCAAGTCATACTCATTCTGCATTCTAGGAGTTGAGGGTGAGAGAATCTAATCGCAATGAGCAGCTGATTCCTTGATTAGCCGTACACATCCGTAAATGCTCGTAATCAAGTCGTACTCATGCCGCGCTACTACAGGGTAATAAATAATAGGTAAGAAATAAAAGGTAATAAATAAAAAGTAATAAATCCTATTCCATGCACTACAAGGTTTATCCACAAAGCTCGTCTTTATTGCCGTACACAACTTACATTCAGGTACAATGTTGCTCGAATAAAGATCCGTTCACTTGGGGACTCCTACTATGGGCACATGGAAAATATTCTATCTCTGGAGTGATCAATTTGCCAGAGTTTTCCTACTTCTATCCTAGGATGGAAAATAAGGGGAGTGCCACCTCTTATTTATAGATTTGGCGGCAGACCACGATATCACGTATGTGACATCGTAGGGGACGACGCGATATCGCGGCTCATGCAAATCCCGTCTCATCAACATGTAGAAGAGAAGAATGCTTGTAGAGACAAAATGGAGTTGAGTTTTGTAGGTATTAGTTATATTTATATTATTTTCTTATTTATTTTTCCATAGTATTATGTTTTTCATTTTGTATTGATGTTTTTCACTTTTCATATATGGTTCCATTACTCAAACTATCATGGTTCTCAAGTATAATGCTCCATGGACATTATGACCATAGTCTGAACTCTTTTGAGATTCAAACAACAATAATGAGATAAAATATGAACCATAAAGAAATGAAAATAGACTAATGTTCATAATAGAATGGTCTTGCAAACATGGAGGACCAGCACAGACTTTAAACTTGTTCTTCATAAATACATCATTGTTAAATACATTGCTAAATATGTAGTAAAATATGAAAAGAAATTAAAATTTTTTCAGGTATGTCAGTTCAAATTGCAAACATATGGAAACCAAATGATAATGCAATGAATGCATGTAAAATACTTATGATGGACGTCACATCTAATATGAATATTGGAGTTATGGAGTGTTAACCTTTTAGAATGTCAAAACCTTAAGGAAAATGGAGAACATAGATATTATGGAGTGTGATGATTTTGCAGGATGAACGAGAGCTTAAGAAATGACATCTACAAAGAGATGTCAATATGGAGACTCAAGGGAGCATGGGCAAATCTAGAGATGTCAAAGAGGAGACTACAAGGATTCAAGGGAGCATGAAAAAGCATGGATAAAGATGAAGGCTATGAATCAAATGAAGATGCTCTAGTGATCAAGAAAAAGCTTTGGTAATCAAAGTTCAAAAGCTAAGAAGATGTCTCTTAGAAGCAAAAGATGTCTTGGCTGAAGTGAGGATCATGCAAAGAAGAAGTCTTCCAAAAACATGAGATGTCTCCTTTTAGGAGAATACATCTACATAGAGAAGTCTCAAATTTAGTAAAGACATCTCCCCAAAATTGAATTCTTTTTTAGAGAGACATCCCAATCTTGAAAGAGACATCTACACTAGTTGTTAGATAGATGTTGCATGAATTCTGAGGTGATTTTGGAAACTTTGAGGCTATAAGAAGACTTCATTCTCTTTGGTATTGTGCAATTATTGTGAATAAACTATCACTATCAAACCATTGTAATTATACTTGTGTACTTCATTTGTAACATCATTTGCTTGATTGATTGTAATTTATGCTTCAAAGTACAAAGACTTGTAATTTAAGTTACATTCTTTCCTCATGATTTTGTTTCTCTTTTTGCCCTACTGGGGTTGATATGCTTCTTGCAAGAAGGCATTTTCATTGAGCTTATCGAGATCCTATAGGATTGATTGTTTGTGTAGCATCAAAACATTTCAAAGTGAAGCTCAATTTGTAAAGGTTGTGGAATCCTTGAAACAACATTCTAAGCTTGTCGGGACCTAGTGGAGTTCAGTGGTTTCGTAGTGACGAAGCACTCTAGATCAAAGCTTAGAGATTGTATAGGGTGTGATATCCTTCAAATGACATTTTTAAAAAATAAAGTTCAGAGGTGTGCAAGGATTCTACCCTCTAAGTGTAGATGTACTCAAGTTGGGGAACCACATAAAAATTGAGTGTGGTTTTTATGGCTATTAATATTTGTTTGGGAAAGTTATTCATCCCCTCCTTCTAAGTTCAACAATCCTCAAGTGGTATTAGAGCCTAGTACTCTTCATTCATCATCAATCCAAGAGTGAACCATGGCAAGGACATCTTACACAAAACCACTAATGTTTAATGGGTTTGAGTTTGCGTATTGGAAGGCAAGAATGTAAGGCTTCTTTGAGTTCATGGAGTTTGAAGTATGGGAGTTCATCCTAGAAGGCTACAAACTACCCATTCATAACACAACAAAAGCGATCAAGCCTCGAAGCAAATGGATGCAAGAAGAATAAGATATGTTCATGTTTGATTTAAAAGCAAAAAATTGTTTATATTATGCTTTGAATAAATCTAAATTTAATAGAGTAGCTAGATGTAAAATGGCCAAAAAATTGGAAAACTTTAAAGGCTACCTATGAGGGAACTTTAATAGTTAAGGAATCTAAAATTTTAGTATTACAAAGTGAGTACGATAAGCTCAAAATGAGAGAAGGTGAGAAAATAAAAGATTATTTCTCTAGATCAAATGATATTGTTATTAGAGGTACTAGTAAAGATTTGCATGAAAGCAATGTCATAATAAAGATGATTAAAACTCTCCACTCAAAGTTTAGATCAAATGTTACTACCATGGACGAAATTAGATTTCTCAGTCCTGAAATTTGAAGAGCTTCAAAGTGCTCTTATTCCTTATGAAATGAACCTCATAAGGGAAGAGAAATTAAAGAAAAAACCATTGTCCTAGAATCATCCTCAAAGGAAAAAGAACTAAATGAGCAAGATGAGAGCAACAAAGAAGAAATAGTTTTGCTCTCATAAAGGCTATAAAGGCTTATGGAAAAAAGGAGTAAGAGCTCAAATAAATAAAGATCCAACCAATTCCAATGTAAAGAAAGAGGTAAAAAATTTTCAAATTCTAATTTTGATTCTACTTCAATGGAATGTTGGATTTGTTGTGGTAGAGGCCATGTGGCCTCCAAATGTCCTAGTAATGGAAAGTTGCAAAGGAGGGATAGAAATGATATAGAATTAAAAAGGACTAACTTCTACACAAGTTGAGATGATGGAGAACACAGTGAAGAAGAGGTGAAGAATGATGCAAAAGATTCACACCTCATCTATATGGCCCTAATAGATGATGATACTAGCACCTTAGATGATAAATTCAAAAATGAAGAAGAAAGGTATGAACTTTTGTGCAATGAACTTTTATCTTTTTAAAATCTTTGCACAAATTTGAGTAAACAAGTAAAAATTAAGGATCAAGACATTTATTCCCTAAATTCAAAGATTTTAGTCCTCACAAAAGAATTCTTAGACCTTAGGAATGAGAATAGAGAACTAACCAAGTCTTGTGAGCAAATGAAGGAAGAGCTTACAGATGTAAAACTTGTGAATAAAAGGTTGGTTAAAGGAAAAGAGTTCCTTTGGATGGTTTTAGAACAAGGATGAAGTACACATGATAAGAGTGGATTGGGATGTTTTACACAAGATGAATCATCTACACCAACTTCATCTCAACCTAAGGTTACTCTAAAGAATGAAGAATTAATAGGTACTACATCTCAACCAAGAGCAACTCCAAGGTATGATCATCTTAAATACTATAGAAAGTTGAGATGTTATTCCTATCATAAATTTGGGCATAAAATATTCCTTGGTATTACCAAAACACACCAAGAAAGAAAACTATGCAGAACCATAGGAAGAATTGGACAAATCAAAAGAACAAGGGGGTTAAGAAAGAATGGAGAGTAAAAAGGAAGGAACAAGGAGATGAGGAGACTCACTCCAAAAAAAATTTGAGAGGGAGCCAAGCCTTGAAAATTGAAGAAGTCTATGTAAGAAGAGAAACCTTGAAAGAGAAATCCCATTCTCTAGCATTATAGGCACCTTCATTCTCCTTAGCAAGAAAGGTAAGTAAAGGTAAGTCTTTGATTGATTTCATGTATATTTTAAGATTATAATCCTTGGCAACCACTCCTAAACCCCATCTTGTTGAGCCTCTTCTAGAGGAGACATTTTCTTGAATATGTCTTCTCCCAAAAGAAGACATATACTCTTGAAACAAGACATCTTCTTGTTAGTTCCTTTAACATGGCAGAGATGTCTACTGTCAAAAGGATACTTCTACTCTTGGTAATAGGTGCAGATGAGACATATTTCTTCCAAAGGAGACATCTTCTTTCTTGTTAAAAACCCTCATTTGCTGCAATTATATATGTTCAAACCCTTACTTTTATCCTTATTCTTCAAAGATGATCCCACAAAGATGACTAGGGCTCCATCAGCAATAGGAATTTGAGTAGCAATGGCCCACAAGAAGGTTGGAACATCAAGGCTACCTCTAAGGCCCCCCCCAATTCAAATCTACCAACACCCAGTACCAATTTGAGGAGTAGTTTCTTGATAATCTAGAAGTGCTTACACTTGATAACCTAGTAGCATTATGATGTGTTCAAGATGTGTAGAGTAGGTGGGATTGGATACTTATGCTAGGAATTAGCTTAAGGCACTATATAGTTATTATATTAATTAGAACTTAATCACTTTATTTTACACTTAGGATAAAATAGATAAAAATATAAAATTATACAAATCATGTGCCTTGGTTACACTTAACCATATATTTGCACTTATACAAGTGTAACCAAGAATACAACAATCACGTCCTCAGATTTACTATCTTAGATAATGTATACTTAGAGAGCTAAAGTCTATGGAATTTGACTAGATTGTGCATGAAAGCTCGTAATTCGTATTGTTGGGCATAGGATATACTCACCACTCATCATTGGCACTGTTGCTAGGGACTTTAGTTAGCTATGTGCGCCACCTATGAAGTTAGTAAAATTATTCAACCATGTTGCATCAAACCCTAAAGTCAAAATCATTAAGATAAGTAATAATAACACCCACACACTATTTTTCTTAAGCACTAACATGGCTTCTTCTCATAGGGAAAACTTTCCACCATTCATAAGTAGACCCAATCAGAACAACAAAAAGGCCACAAGATGCTAGTGCCACAATAGTTTAAGATGGTTTGTACTCATCTAGATGAGTATACTCTGGAGTTCACCTTCATCCTACATCAAGATGAGCAATTGTGATGGAGAGACATGGAAGGCAACATCATGTTGCTTGCCAACCAATCTATTCCTGCAATGCTCTTGAACATTCTTATCAGGTTGGACATTGTTGGACTCAATTCTTAATATGAAGTGAAAGATCATATCTATTGAGATTATCATCCCACAAAGGAAAAAAAAAAGAAAGATTAGTAGATGGAGACCTAATATGAGGTCACAAAAGGCAAAAATGGCCTACCCACTTGTACATGCAAACACATAAAGAAGGGGAGGACTTCTTTTTGGAGAGCTCTCAATACACTAATTCTTCTCCTCTCTTTGATAAGGAGACACTTAATTGATGACTATAGCCCACTGTGGATAATCCCATTTTTGGAAACAATGGATCCCAAGATTAGGGGGCTTCATATAGAGGTAGTCAAGGTAGGAATGAGGACAAGCATCATGACAAGGACAAACATGGTAACCATGGTAGGGACTAAAGAAAAGAAAGTAGTAGACATTGAACTGGTGGTTGCTCCCCTTCCTCTTCACCTTTCTCACCTCATCATCTTCCTCCTCCAACTCTAATCAAAGCTATAGGGGCAACAAAGATCATGATGGAGGTAATCGGTAGGATAGAGATGATCACAGATCCCATTGAAATTGTACGGATCATAGGCACAACTAATCAAGGAAGGCCCATCACTAAAAGAGAAGGGATAGTAGAGCTCATTATAGGGATCATGGCTATGACAAGGGCCATAGAGAATTCTACGACTATGAAGAGCCTCTACTTGCTACAAGGAACATGATGAACATTGCAAAGGAAATTAGCATTTTGACAAGGCACATGAAAGACCACTGCATCAAATGGGTGAACATGAACAATATTCCTAAATTTGAATGAGGATATAATTTTGATCCACAAAATAATCTCCAAGCCTTTCAAGATGCTTATGCCTTATAGAACATAGAAAATGACTGTCAAAAGTTGAAGTTGTTTCCTAGGACACTCATCAAACAAGCTAAAAGTTGGTATTGGTCCTTGGAACTAGAATCCATTTGAAGGTGGAGTACAATGCTTGAATTTTTCAATGACAAGTATCATATGTACTCTTAAGTGTCCAACTTGAAAAGGTAAATCCAAAGATGGAAGTAGTGAACTCATGAATCCTTGGATATGACCATGAGCAAGTACTACTCCTTGTTGCACCAATGCCCAAGCCATGGTTATTCTCAAAGGGATGAGTTGCACCACATCATAGATGGGCTCTCAATTAAAATGAGAAGAACTCTTGAGGTTTATGCCCAAGGAAGGCTTTTGGAGCTAAGGACCCATCAAATCTAAAGGCTAATTGAGCAAGTGACTAAGGAGGAAGGTGAGCTAAGAAAGAGAGAAAGTGCAGAAGAGTATAATAGGGGCCCCTCTCTTTGCAAGAGGAAGGTCCATTTCTATGGCAATGAGGAGGAGACACTACTTGATGAACTGGTGTAATGAAAAACCTTGCTGATCCAAAAGTATATCTTAAAATATTAGCCAAGGTTAACAAAATGTGGGAATCCTTGGATGAAAAATTCCAAAATGCTCTAAGAATTATTGAGGAGAACAAAGGTTAAGGAGGTAGTGAATGTGACAAAAGAAATAAAAAAAATTGAACATGTCCATCATAAGGATAAGGACAAATTTATTACAGTAGAAGAGATTATGGATTCTAAAATAGATGATGATGGGTGTGATATCTATCATCATACTTGTAGGAATCCAAGTATATGCATTGAATCCTATATTGGCCGAACAACAAGCACCTAGAATGTTGTATTACCCCCAAGATGACTATCAATAGTTTCACCAACAATCCTACTATTTGAGTGGAGCACCACCTCAACTTCATGAGTAGTATTAACAGTGTCAACACTGTTAGGTACTATATTTAGCAACCCATTTCCCCATGTTACTCTTCTAGTCATGCTTCCTTCTAGCACCACTACTACCCTCTTGAGTATTATAGAGCACCATCTCTAAGGGGGAAGTCCCCATTTCCCTCCTCATCCTTCCACTCTTGCACCTTCTTCCTCAAATCCTTTACCACTTACTCCATCTATGTACGGAGAAATACCAGCCCAACCGTAATAGAGAAATGTCACAAGGGTTATGAACTTATAGCTAGCTCCTCATCTAAGTGGTTCTAACACTAAGCCTCAAATAAGATCCTTTTTTAGAACCAATAGTCCTACCAAAACCTCATAGACACTTACAGCTACTGACCTTGATTCTCCTACCTCCTTCATAATATCCTTTGAGAGCCCTTCAAATCAAATCCCTCCTAAAGTGCACTCTATTATGTTGTCCCATGTTATCACTGATTAGATCAAGGCCAGTCACCTTCCCAAAAAGAGATCTAATCCTAAGAGTCCCCTCATTTATTTGCAAATCACTGGTAATGAACCTTGCAAGGCTCTTTTAGACTTAGGTTCTGGTGTTAATTTGATCTCACAAGAAATGTACAAATCCTTAAACCTACCTCCACTCAAAAAGAGCAACATTCACTTAGAGTTAGCATATCAATCCATCACTATTCCCTTGGGATTGGTAGAGGACATTGTGACCATTGTTTGTGGGTGGTCCTATCCTACTAACTTCCTAGTGATCCGAGTGGACAACTACAAAGGTGACTTCCCTATAATAATAGAAAGAGTATGACTAAGTACAATTGATGCACAGTTGGGGATTTGAGACCTCTCCTTAGAAACCTCCAAGGAGAATAAATTTGGTAAAATTGAGAAGAAGTGTGTTCCATGCATCATGTAGAGTGACATAAGGTGCCACTATATGTAGAAATTGTAGATTATAAAAAGCACAACACATAACATGCAGGCAGTATGTAGATGTCATAGAAGTTCAAAGGTGCCTATACACAACAATCACAAAATAGAAGGACACCCAGTCGCTAATAGTTGAAGCAGAGAGCAACTCAACATTATGCATGGAACCAATAGAGAGCCTCATGAGTTCTTATGTAGAAAGCATGAACCAATGAGAGCAGATCTCTTACCAGCTCTCTGAAGAATAAGGTGAAATCAATTAGGGAGAGTTGGAAATCCCTAAAACATTCAAGTAGAAGCCCCTTTAGCTAAAAGCTTTACCAACTAAGATGGAATATGCTTTTCTAACCAATGGCAAACTGGTTATCATCAATGCTAATCTTGCTCTTATGTAGAAAAAGCAACTATTGAAAGTTATTAACAAATGACCAACAATCTTTGCTTGGTAATATCCTAAGCTTATTGGAATCAATCCTAGTATATGCCAGCATAGGATCTATATAGACTCCTCCATAAAACCAAAGTGGCAACCACAAAGGATATTGAATCCAAAGCTTAAATAAATTATCAAGGAAGAAATTGAGCAACTCCTCAAAGTATGGTTCATTTCCCCCATTACGGATAGTGAGAGGGTTAGCCCACTTGTTATAGTGCTAAAAAAGGAGGCAAGTGGAGGGTTTGTATTGATTTTAGGCTGTTGAACATGGAAACCTACAAAAATCACTTTTCTTTATCATTTTCCAATCAAGTGTTAGATACCATTGTAGGGCATTGCTACTATAGCTTTCTAGATGGTTATAGCAGTTACAACCAAATCCAAATTACATTAGAGGATTAGGCCAAAACAACATTCATGAGTTTCTAGGGGACTTTTGCATATAGAAATATGCCCTTTAGCCTTTGTAATGTGCTTGCTACTTTCCAACGTTTAGTCCTTAGCATCTTTCAATAGTAGATTATTAGCACGGTGGAAGTCTTCATGGATGACTTCTCCACCTATGGCACTATGTTTGAGTAAGCACTGGACTATCTTGAGCAAGTCCTAAAAAGGTGTATGGAGAGTAACCTCAATCTCAACTAGCAGAAAATCCATTTGATGGTCTAAGGAAGGCATTGTACTATGACACTAGATTTCATAGAAAGGAATTGAGGTAGACCTTGAAAAGATAAGGGTCATCCAAGGAATAACCTAATAGCAAAAAATTGTTAAAGACATGCAATCATTCCTTGGGCATATTGGTTATTATCGAAGCTTTGGTGTAGCTTACAATGGTCTATTTGTATAGACCAAGGAATGTGAGCATGCATTCTAGCACCTCAAGCAGAAGCTTGTAGAAACACCAATCCTTTGAGCACCTTATTGGTCTAGAAATTTTCACATCATGATAGATGCATCTAACTATGCATTAGGAGTTGTGCTAACATAATTGAACTACATGATAACAAAAAAAGAACTCATGGTAGTGGTGTATGCTTTGTAGAAATTCAAGCACTATGTGCTTGGATACAAAGTGTTTGTGCACACAAACCACAGTGCCATCGAGTTCCTCATGAACAAGCCAACGACAAGCCCCCATGTCATATGGTGGTTGGTGATATTGTAAGAGTTTGATCCTACAATGGTGGACAGAAAGGGAATTAAGAATGTGGTAGCTGACCACTTGTCTTAGCTACGATGGAATAGTAAGGAGGAGGAGAGCTCACTCTTAGACCAATTCCTTGATGAACTACTCTTTGTTGATGATATGAACAAAAAAGTTCCTAAGGAGACCAATTGGTACGAGAAGATCCTATTCTATCTACTCACTCAAGAGCTTCCATAAGAGAGGAACCATAAGAAGAAATAGTAGTTTCTTCACTAGGCCAAATGCTTCATGGAGATCAATGGCAACCTTTACAAGGTTTGCATGGATCGCCTAGTCTGATGGTGTGTCCCTAATGTGGATCAACTCAGAGTCCTCCAAGATGCACATGAGGGCCCTTGTGGGGGCCACTATGCTAGGAGGCAAATGATCATTAAAATTCTCATGGCAAGATATTACTGGCCAATACTTTTCAAGGATGCCCATTACTTCATCTACTCCTATGATTGATGTCAATGTGATGGGAGGATGACAAATCGTATGGAAGGATTCCAATAGTGGATCTAACCATTAGAGCCTTTCAACCTCTGGGGAATTGACTTTATGGGATCCATCAACCTCATGTCCAATGGGAAGGCCTACATAATTATAGCTATTACCTACTATAGAAAATGAGTAGAAGCCATTGTCATCATCGATTATACATCCTTAATGGCAGCCTAATTTGTACAATAATATGTTGTAAACATGTTTGATGTGCCAAGGGTACTTATTTTTAATAATAGAACAAAATTTACAAGCACCACTTTTCAGAAACTCATGCAACACTTAAGGGTTAAGCATAAATTAACAACTCCCTACTAACCCCAAGCTAATGGTCAAGCTAAAGTCACTAATAAGTAGATAACCAAAATACTAGCAAGAATAGTTAGTAAATATAGGCGAGATTGGAGCCCTAAACTCAATGATGCCCTTTGGACCTATCATTCCACATGAAAACTTCCTATTGGATACTCTCCCTATGAGCTTGTGTATAGAAAGCTCCCAACACTTCCCATCCAAGCTGAACTTCATACACTGTCAATTGCATGCGACCTCAACTTGGACCTAAGCTTAGCATAGAAAGAACGATTAATGAATTTGAACATGCTAGATGAGAACCAACTAGTAGCCCTATCATCTAATGAAGTACACAAGGCATACAACAAACAATGACATGACCTTAGGATTAGGAAGGTGAAATTCCAATCAAGATATAAGGTGCTCTTTTAAAATCCCATTCATGTACCTCAACACACTAAGTTCCAAACATCATGGAAGGATTCTTATATCATCTATGAAACCTTTCCATCGAAGATCATGCTAATTTATCAGCTTGAAAGCCAAAATAAGGAACTGTTAGTCAACACACACAAATAAAGCCTTTTCTAAAATCCAAAATAACAAGTCGCACCAACACCTCAACAAATGGATGTGCATGCTCAATATTTTGAATCTCCTCCTTCCAACTCAATCATGGGGGAGATGGCCATCCATGCTGAAATCAATTAATGTGGCTCTTCAGTTCCTTTTTTCATTTTTTCTATTTTTTACCTCTTTGTTTTACACTATTTTTAGTACGTTTGTTACTTTCTTGAGTATTTTTACAAATTTTTTTATATTTTTCCTTATTTGATTTGCAATTTTCTTATGATTTTTTTCCTTTATTACCGCTAGGATTTGGTGCAATTATAGCTGCTAATTGATGGTTTTTTGTACTTTACATTGTTATTTGATTGCAAATGTTTGGATTCCATTTTTGAATTTTGACATTGATGAATGAGACATTGATTCTTTTCATGTTAATAGGCAATGAATCCATATCATCCACTAATCCACACAACTCTATGGTGTCCCTTTTTTTTGGAAGTATAAAGTCCCTTCTTAAAAATAACTTACAATGAACTTATGACCTTGGTAGTTTCCAAAATTGGGACAAATCGAATGGATAGACAATGGTGTGACTTCAAGGGGATTTGACACTTTTTGTACTTGTCTACCCTCTAGGGTGCATTAGTATCTCCATGAATCCTTTTCCATTTCTGCATCAACCAATAATAGGAAGCTAAGTCTTTGCATGGTGTGGTTTCCATGTGATAAAAAAAATAATGGAAATTCAAAACACACTACTTAGACTTAATAACAGGCTATAAACATTGGTTATAGGGCTAGAAAAATATGTTACCCATGTGTAAAAGCACCCATCTAACTAAGGTCCTTTTCACTTTCTACCTCTCTTTTCTTCTCTCTTTGGAATGGTGATTGGTCTATGGGGATACTCTTGTACTATGAGGGGTAGACTGGTCTAAGTGTGTCAATGTAAAGTCACTAGAAGTGGTTGATCTTAATTTGGACTAAGGATAGATGTTATCAAGTCATATTAACCACATACTTTACAAGGGACTTCATGTAACCATGATAAGGAACTCCATTCCACATTCTCTCATTCATCTATACTCTCCATCAACCACCTCACTATCTTTTCTCATGATTATTTCAATGTCTTTGTTTGGATATAGTTAAAATTCCTTGGTGGTTTCTTTGGTGATTCAGTTCTTAACTAACCATAACCATTAATCAACCATGTGGCCAATGGACTCCTTAGTTTGAGGGAATGCAAGGGCATTAAGGGCATAAGCCTACTATGGGAAGGACCCATTTTCATATCCCTTGGTTGGGAAGGTTATGTTCCTTATCCCTTAGACATTTTTTCTTTCAAACCTTACGAATTCCACATCAGTTACATCTAGTTTGTACTTCTTAAAAAATATTCTTTGAGTTAAATCTCCTTTTTTATGCATATTCTTGCCTTCTTCGAGCATTCCATCATGTTGGCTTTTTTGGCCTCCTCTAAACTTCAATTTTATGTGAAAACTCTTTGTTTATAATGGTAAAAATTTTACCTTACAGTTGTGTCAATGTAACCCTGTTGATAGGATCCCATCAATGTAGTATAAAATGTCTCTATATATCATGAACACTTAGTGAAATTTTTGCCATTTGTTTTCAAATGATGAAGGTTTTTTGTTGTTTTTGCACCTAGAGCCTTCCAAAGCCCATAACTTTCACATCGCTTATCTAATTAACCCCATTCTTTGATCCTACAGCTACCGAAGGTGAGCTTTACATCGTGGAGGCCACAAACCTTAGGATTTTGATGGAAAATTTTTCAAAAATTTTCTAACTTCCACAAGGTTTAACAAATAAAATACTATTAAAAACCATTAACTCATGAAAGTTAAACCTTCCTAACAAACTCTAGTAGCTATTGAAATAAAATACCAATGCAATAATATTAAAATAATAAATCCACCATAATAACAATGTATCCTAAGTATAACTAATTAAAGGAGATAAGGTATCAAACTATCTATGTTACACATCAAACACTAATTTTTGGCTATGTTGTGATTGCAAATGACACCTAGACCAAGGGATAAACGCCCATAGGAGGAAGGACCATCACAACTAAGGGAAAAGTAGCCTAGAGGAGGAAGGAACAAACAACAATCATAGCCCCAAGAGAAAGCAACAAAGATGCATGCAATGGGACCTCTTCAGGAGAAGCTTGAAGTGGAATCTATCTGACAAATTCCCACTATTGAGACTAAGCAACCACATTGAGATGAGATAGCTAGGCCTAGATTGAACCTTGAGATCACTCTAACTAATGCCTACCTAAGGCAAATTCACTCCAATGAGGTCTAGAAGTATAGTTCTCCAAGAACTATACTTTGGTCCTTTCTTGGACTTGGCACTAGAAGAAGTTAAGACACAACTTTAAAGCTCTTCCATGTGGCCCATCCTCACTTCTAGTGGGGAATGGTACATGGGGGAAACCTACCTCTTCTAGAACAATACACAGGTCGATGCCACCATGAAAAAGAACATCAATGTGTCATATTCTATGGAGGCCATCTCATAGGCCCTTAGGTTGCCAGATACTAGGTTAATCTTGGTGGAAATATCAATGTAGGTAGACCCAAAAGTGAAAAAAAAAGTGGGTCTAGTGGTGCTATGGAGTTGATCGTAAGGAATATAGTGCACTCACTAAGGTAGAGAGGATGTACTTCAAAATCAAGACCTATCACCTCAATCCAATGGTGAGGCCAAGCAAAATCATGGCCTTCTCTACCCATGCATGTGTTGCTCTAAGCAGTAAATTCCCTCTTAAGTTCCCATAGCTCATTTATCTAGATATCAAGAAGTGGTTTAAAGAGAATGAGTGTGGGAGGAAGGTACTACCCTTCCTATGCCTCATTCACAAATTATGAAAAACGAGAGGCATACCCCACTATGCCAATGACACCCTTCATCATTCTCTTGCTGCCTCTTAGGCAAAGATGATGAAGGATAAGGTGCCCTCCAAGCTACAAGAAGAGGAGTATCCACCACCACCACCCATCACTCAAGAAACTACGTCAGAGGCTTGTGCTAACATTGAATTTATGTAAAAGCTTCATGAGCAACTCTTGTAGTAGTAGCAGGCTAGATTGAGTGGTGGAAAACCCTCCCTCTACCAACCAGCATTGAGCAATCTCAACAAAGTGACCAAAACCATTCATTGGTTGGAGGATATGGTGTCACTATTTTCTTTCCAAAGGATGTAAATTCCTAAAAGGTCAAATCCTAGCACCCAAAAAGTAATGATGTCCCTTCTAGCACAACAAAAATTCCTAAAGATCTTTAGGAATGCTACTACTTTCTCGGTGCATATGGAAGAGGGTGAGGGGGCAACTGTCTTGGTGATGTAGCACCAAGGGTAGGAAACAATAGTAAAGATGGTGGTTGGTAGAGTGACAAAAGCACTCAACATTACTATGGCCACCATGCCACATATTGGTACACTTAAGGACATGCAGACATCTATAGGTGTAGTAAGTGAGAGACTTAGCATAGCCTAGCATGAGGAGGTGTTGGACTAATTAGTTGGAACTAGGCAACCACTTCTAAAGGTCTATAACCTTCTAGATAACATCATTACAACCTATTTGATGCTATTGGAGGCTAGGCACAAGCTTATTATTGACAATGCCCAAATTAAAGCAGCCACATCTAAAAATCAATGATTGGCTATTGAAGTTGTGAAGTTCAGAGCTCACCTTAGTAATCCCACCATTCTTGGCTAGGCTATGATAAGAGATGAAGCTTTCATGTAGCTTCAAAATAAGTTGAGAGAGGATGAGAATGCAAAGGATACATCAATCTTTGATGTGTCCCTCTCTAAGGCCATAGCCTACAACATTGAGAAGGACTTGTTAGAGGTCCACAAGAAAAATGTAGTTCTAATCAAAGACATACATCACTTGTTGAATGTTGAGACATAAAAAGAACAAATGTTAGAATTTGTGTGACAACAACAAGAGCAACTTGACAAGGTGAATATGGATTTGAGAAGGTTGTTTGCTAAGAATCACAATCTCTCAAAGAAGGAGGTTCATCCCCTTCGCCAAACAATAACAATTGAGGTGGCTATCTAGAAGAACTAGGCCCTAAAATTTGAACAAGTGAAAAATCATTACAAGGACCAAGTTGGGCTCCTCAATGTAGCGATTGAAAACATCGGTGGCTAGAACAGTCATGCCAAGGGGTCCACGGCCACAATATAATCCTAATCCCACCCCCATCCAAAGGGTCATTGCTGGAGGGCAAAAATGGAGGCAAATCACCAAAGATGGTCGTGTTGATCGAATTGGGACTTATGGAGTGTTTCGATGAACGAGTGCTAGGGGTTGACATGCTATTTTTTGTGGCATTGGGGTTAACTAAGCTCGAGCATAGCGAGGTTTCCCAATGCGAGAATGATGATGCAAATGTGAAAATATGTACAAAATAGTGAAAATGTGAGTGCAATACTAAATGCCAAAGAGAATGCTTGAAAATGTAAATGAGTTTAAGAGAGGAAGAATGGTACTACCCCAAATGGGGGAGCGTAGCAATTGCAAAGAAGAGCTAAGGAGGTACGTGGTGTACAAATAGGCATAGTAGGTAGCATAATCATAGTCTTTGGGATGTCTGGGCTATGAAAACTGGCATTTTCTATGAAGTCTACACCTACTGAGTTGGCTGGCATAATGTCCTGTAGGCTTTGATGTGCTGGGTAGTGATGCAAAGGTGTTGCCAAGGTTTTGAGTGCTTGAAATTTGAATTTTTCCAACCATGCTTTTGATTTTGCTAGCCAACCCCTAAAATGTGAAATGCTAGGATATTTATAGGGTTAGGATTGACATAAAGTGCATATCGGGCATCACATGGCAAAAGGGGTAGTTGAGGCTACACTAGATCCAACTATGCTCCCATTGGAGCAACTAGTACTATGCTCTGGTGCTCCAATGGACCCCAAGAGACTACCAGACTATGACTACACTACCAAGACTGCATGTGCCAGAGTTGAGAAGAACACAATGTACTTGCAAATAGTGTAACACAGTGCAATTTGGAGACTATTCTCTCCTCTCTTTCGAGTGGGGTCAAGCATAGGTACAATTTGGGGACAAGTGAGGGGTGCAAAAGAAAATCAAATTGCTGATCTTGCTTGCTGAAAAAGTGTTGAGGTTGAGATGGAGGTTGTTGCTAAGCTCTGGAAGCATTTGGAGGCTACCCCACATTGCTATGCTAGCTATGCTCTAGAGCATAGCCCAAAAGTTAGGCAAATTCTACAAAAATTGAAGTCCAATGCTAGCTACACTAGCTACACTCTGAAGTGTAGCAAGAAAAGTGAGAATGTAGCACTAATACTTAGAAAAAAATTGGCAAAACTTGCAGTCCTCATCTAGGCTACTTTTTGGAGCATAGCAGGAGAGGTAGCCCCAAGATTTAGAAAATCTACCAAGCTGTTTCTTCCATTTTGAGCTAGCTTGATAGCTTCTAGCTTGACACTTGGGCAAACTAGCCATTGAAGTGCATGCTACACTAACTACACTCTAGAGCGTAGCAGGGGCAATGGGAGCATAGCACAACACTTAGAAAACTTTTTGCAACTACTATCGACACTTAGAAAACTTTACAAATCTGGCTCTATGTTGCATGTTACGCTAACTACACACTGGAGCATAGTCCCAGCAATGGGAGTGCAGGCCCAACACTTACAAAAAATATGCCCTGTGTTGACACTTAGAAAAATTTGTAGTTAAGGTGTTGGGGCTCAAATTTGGTGGTGTTTCATTAGCCCTTCTTTGTTGACATCTGGAGGAGTAGCTCCTCTAGACATTGACAAAGATCCTGAAACACTGTAGCAAGTATGGCATCAACATTACTTATTGATACCTGATCGAATGATGTTTTTTTGGGCTCAAGAGTGCTAAGGGAAATGGTATGTTGAGGGTAATGGATATGGGAATTAGCTTGGGATAGCAAGGGAGGAGTGAGATGCGAATGGTGTATCATGGTACAAGATGTAGAGTTAGCACAACTGACCATGATCATGGCACTAAGGTGGCTTGTTGCTAAAATGAAGACCTCTCATTGGAATGCTTGTAAGAGAGCCATCACCCATGGCATCAAAAATGGCTTACCCCTAAAGTGTTAACCTCTTATTTGAGTGCTTATGAGAAGGTCGATGCCAACTCAAGGTTGGACTGGTTGCAAAATTGCAACTTTACTAAATTTTGCTTGGGGACATGTTTTACCTACTTTCTCTCTCTCTCTTTTTAGTATTATACTTTTTTCTTTTGCTTTTGAACTTTTTTCTTTGCGAAATGCTAGCTACAAGATGCTTATCATCGAGTAGGCTATGTGCCACTCAACAAACTTTACTTAAAGGAAACCATGTCACATTTGTAGGACAAGTGTTTCCTCATCGGGATGAGTTGCATTACATCTGCTTAGGCCTTAACTAGCCCACAGAGGCTTCCCATGGGATGAGTTATGTTACATTTTCCATGGGTTTTGCAGTCAACTAAAAGAAGGGTGTCATGTACATCAAAGAAGCTTGTAGGGAAGGTAGATAAATGTAAGGTAAAGGGGTAAATGCAAGTAGCCTATAGCAAGGTAATAGGGATGTGCATTCTTGAGTGGCTTGGCAAGTCCAACCAAGCACATCGGAGCAATGTGATGACTTGCCACTATGATAAAACATGTCTATGAATGACCACCTCTAGGGGTTTGTCCTCTAAACACAACATAGAGAAAATAAGAAAAAAACCACACCACATGAGATAAGAGAAAACTGCTAGTTGCGAGGGTGCTATAAGTGCCGCTCGTGCTAGGCCAATTGTAAGAGCTTGCAGTGCCAAAGCAGGAAGGACAATGTAGGTGCCAAAGTAAGAAGGCTACAAAATCTCTAACAACCACACTAGAAGCGAGCACCCCAAGGAGGTCAATAAGGCAACCAAGTGTGATGGTGAGGTAGGTGCTTGAGACTCCACAACAAGGACAAGAGCTTGGAAATCCAAAAAAATGGTAGAGAGCCAAGATGCTGAACATGCTTCCAAGCCTAGGAAATGGTGAGGACTAGAGGGTGGCAGTACGATGGCTAGGCCATAATACTACTAGTACTCTAGTGGATGGTGCTGACGATGAAAGCTCCAACTAATAATGAAATACCCAAGGCTAGTAATGCTATCAGCATGACCGAGGGGTGGTACTATTGGTGATGGTGGCAAGAGCTCTGAAAGGTCAACAAATGCCTGAGGGCATCTCTATAGGATTAGCAAAATGCCAAGGGCAATAACACTACAAATGTTCTAAAGGCCTCTCTTGATGATGTGAACTCTATTATGGAACTACAACAACCTACCCTACCATGCTGACAAGGTGTGGGCAGATGATGGAGGATCAGAAGTATTTGTGCTCACTTGTCCATAGAACTATGTGTGTTGAGTTGTGCATGTTGAACTGTGAACCTAGTTTAAGGTCCTAACAAACCATGATGTGCTAATTTATAATCCTAGTAGATTGGTGTGTGCCAGTTTAACATTGTAGGAGATGATGGATGTTGTGCCAGTTTAACGTCATGACCCAAGGACAAGTTATGCTAGTTTATAGTCATAGAAGACTATGTTGTGGGTGCCAATTTAGTGTCATAACCCAGGGACAATGGGGCACAATTTTATAGTCATAGCAGACTATGTTGTGCTAGTTTAACGTCATAGCATACAAGTGCTATGGATGCCAGTTTAATGTCATGGCCCAAGGACACTCTATGCTAGTTTAACATCATAATGGATGCTCTATGCTAGTTTAGAGTCATAGTAAACTCTTTGTTTACCTTACTTTGTTGTTGATTTGGTGCTATGTACTAGGCATAGTACAACTTCAAGTACGAATGGTTAACCAAATTAGCAAACTTGTTGTTGTCTAGATCAACAAGCCTAAATGCTCCATTGCCATAGGCCTTTGTAATCAAGAAAGGCCCTTCCTAGTTGGCTGAGAATTTGTCCATGGGTTCATGAATGGCCTTGAGGACTAAGTCCACTTTCTTTATTGGGTGTTAATGCTAATTATGGTAGTGATTTTGCCATTACTTTTCTTGGTACCACTCAATGTGATCAAGTGCTTACATGTGCTCCTCATCTATAGAGTCAAGGTCGATGGCTCTCAACTCATTATTCTGAGCCTCATCAATGAAGCTTGAGAGGATCACACAAAGTAATTGGACCTACAATTCAAGAGGAAAAATTTCTTTAGACCCATATATAATACTATATGGCATCTTACATGTTGTTGTTCTGTGTGTTGTGTGGTAGGCCCATAATGTGAAGACCAACTATTCGTGCCATCATCGTTTATTACTACTAAGCATCTTCTTCAAAAGGTTAATGATAACCTTGTTTGGAGCCTTCACTTGGCCATTTTCTTGTGGGTAGTATGGCAATAAAAACAAATGCTTAATGCCAAGGAGCTTGTAGAAGGCTTTGGTTTATGCACTGCTAAACTATGATTCATTATCTGTGACTATAGCCATGGGTAGACCAAATTGGGTCACTATGTTGTCAAGGATGAATTTGCAAACTTGTTGTAATGTTGTCTTCCTTAGGGGAATAGCTTCAACCCACTTGGTAAAGTATTCAATTGTAGTTATGATGAAGCTATGTCCTACAGAAGACTTAGGCATGATAGGTCCTATGATATCCAACCCCCAATGTTGGAATGGTCACGTGATCTGCATGGTGTGTAGCTCAGTGGGTGGCACATGCATTAAGTTGCCATGCTATTAACACATGTTGCATGTCTTGACCTTGGAAATTCAATCGTGCTCCATGTAAGGCCAATAATATCCTAAGTTTCTAATTTTCAATGTCATTGCCTTACGTGCTATGTGACCTTTGCACAGTCCCTCATGGACTTGATCAACGATTGTTTGCACTTCGCTATCACTATAATAAGTTAGCAGTATGCCATCATAAGATCTATGAAATAGTGTGCTATCACCCACAAGGATGTATTTCCATGATCATTTTTGCACTACATCCTTTTGGACAGTGGTTAAATGCTGCAAAGGCTTACCTTGTTCAAAGTATGCCTTAATGTCGTCGTACCATTCTTGTGCATGAATTATGCTTGTTATGGCTACAGATGAAATGTTAGTTATTTTTGTGATAAGCTCAATGCACTCTATTACTGAGACAGGTAAGGCACGAAACATGTTACGTGCAATGCTTAAGGCTAACATGGCTAATGCATCAGCAATGGCATTCTCATTGCAGGGAATGTGTTGGATTTCTATGATTGCAAATTGTTTGAGCAAGTGCTTTGCCAAGTTGCAGTAAGGTTTTAAGTGTTGTGCTTTGCAAGTGTAAACCTCTATAACTTGGTTAACAACTAACTATGAATTGTCTCAAATTGCTAGGTTTTGGATTCCTAGGTCGCAGGCTGCTAAGATGCCTTTAAGGAGACCTTCATACTCTACTATGTTGTTGGTGTAAGGAAATGTAAAGTGATAAGCAAAGGGTCAGATCTCCCCAAAGGGAAACATGATTACGGTAATGACACTACCTCATTAAGAGGTTGAAGCACCATCAAAGTGTAAGACTACCTCAAAGTTGACAAGCACTTGGCTTGTGCTACTAATATGCTCATCCAAAAATTTTGGATTTATCGTTGCTTGATCATCTATTAGTGAAGCTGTGAGTTGTGTAGCTATTGCTTGACCTTTGGTTCATGCTTGCGCTATGTAATGTAGGTCAAACTCCGCGGTTATTGCTTTCCATTATGTAATTTGACTACTTTCGTAAATGTTTGTGGTGATTGCCCGAAGTACATTGCTTTTGCAAATGATGTTTACCTAACTACAGAAAAGATAATGCCTCCACTTCTTAAGTGCAAAGACTAAGGCACGGTAGTTCTTTTCCACATCATTGTATTTTTCTTCATGGGCCACTAACACATGACTTAGGTAGTATATAAGAACCTCTGAGTCATCATCTTACCTTTGGCAAAGTAGAGATGTAATAGATGCGTCGAAGGTTGCAAGGTAGATGTAGAATGATTTATGTCCTTGCAGACGGTAGATAGTCAGAAGTTAAGCTAGCTCCTATTTAAGGTTATCAAATGCCTCTTGGCATTAAGTAGTCCACTCAAAGTGGATTCCCTTTTTGAGCAGATATTGCATTGTCTGTAACTTATTAGTCAACTATGCAATAAACTTATGAATGAATTGTAGTATGCCTTGTAACCCACATAGCTCCTTAAGGTTAGCCAATGGTGCTAAGTTGATGATGGTCGTAACCTTATCGGGGTCTACGCATATGCCTACTTTTGATACTATGAAACCTAGCATTCGACCCGTTCTGACACCGAAGACACACTTCTTAGGATTCAATCTAAGGTCATGTCTTAGGCAACATTTGAGTACATGGTATTAGTCATTTGCATGGTTGTGTTCCACCTTGGACTTAACTGTTATGTCATCAACGTAGTCATTGACCAAATCTAACAAGTAATTGCTAAAGATGTACATCATGGTGTGTTGATAGGTTGCTTCTATGTTCTTTAGTCTGAAAGGCATCATTATGTAGAAAAATGTATCCCAAGGGGTCATGAAGGAAGTACTGAGCTGGTGCTCTAAGTTGATCCAAATCTAGTTGTAACTAGAGAACCTGTCCATGAAGGACAATAAGGCTTGACTAGCCATAGTATCAACAAGTTGATCAATACTAGGCAACAGGAAATCATATTTAATGGTTGCCATTAAATAGGCAATACCTGGTAGATGATGGTTCCCCCTTGCACAATTTTCTTTGCTTTGTATTTTGCCATTTCTTGCACTTCCATTGGGGTTTGGGCTTTGGGGCAGCTTTCCTTGGTAGGAACCACCACTACCATGGCTGCCATGGCCTTGTGCCCAAATGAGAGAAAATGCATGCATGGAAAGAAGGATCTTGCTTTGTGCATTTTTCTTTCTGTGTTGCTGCGTGGTGATGCATGGGCATGGGGTTTTGCATTCTGGGTATTTTAGGCAATGTGGCCAAGGTTTTCTACAAATATTTTTCACCTTTATTGAGGACTATAATGCATGGGAATAGGGAAAGGGTAGAAATGGTGGTTTTATGGTTGCATCCAAAGTGGTTGTGGCTTGGGAGTGATGGGTCATGGGACCCCCTCATCTCACTCTCTTTTTTTTATTCCTACCTTTGGGTATGTGGGATGGGCAACGGCGAAATGAGAGTATGTTGCAGTTATATCCTACCATTTTTTTTGTTTAGTTTAATGGTTGAAGAGGATGCAAGTTTGTGCAATGCTACGATTTTTTGTGTGGCTATGATGTAAGTAGGGGCAAGGGATAAGGGTCTGGCAAGGTAAAGGATGAGGACTATATTTTTTTTGTTTCCCATGGACTTAAGGCCAGGGTAAGGCAAATGTTGTGGCCATGAGGGTGATAGTCATGATGGGAGAAGTAATGGGGCAGTGAGAGCCATGAAAGATTATGGCCATGGTGAGCACTTCAGTGCATGATGCTAGAGCACAATAGGTCTGGGGGGCACTATGAAGGGGGCACAGTGCTTAGGGTGAGAATGCAGTGTGGTAGTGGGAGAGACAATTTTTTTTCTTTTTCTTTTTACAAAATTCTTGGATGTTTTGGGGCTATGCTCCCAACTATCAGAATTTTTTTGTTAATTTTTTCATGTTTTTGAGTTACACTCCTAACCATTAAATTTTATTTTTTTTTGTTAATTTTTTTATGTTTTGGGGCTACACTCTTTGAGGAGTGTAGCCAATAGTTAGAAGTTTTTTTTTTTACATTTACCCACATTACGCTGCTAGGGAGGGGTGACCCAAAGTTAGAATATTTTTAGGTATCCTAGGCTATGCTACCCAAAGTTAGAAAAAATTCAAAGTGTTAGAATGTCACATGTGAAACAAAATGTGAAGTGTATCAAAGTTTTTCCAAACTGCCAAACTTGCAAATCGAACATGTCAAGCCACTAAAACATGCAAACCAAGACAATACAAAACATGCGAATGTGAAGTGAAGAGCTAGTGCTATGTCAGTGCTATACCCCAATGAGCACTAGACACATCAAACATGTGTACTAACGTCCTACACCTATGGCACCTACAGGGGACCCTGAGGATATATTTTTTGCTAAGTTATGCTACTTTATGTTAACTTTGCTAATTTTACTAAGTGTAATTTAATGTAATTTTGTACATATAATGTATACTAATGCCCTTTTTTTATTACTTTTGTGGTTGCAGGGTATTGTTGAAATTAATCTTCATCGTTGTGGAGCTTGTTCACATCCTTTGTTGTATGAGCAAGCCCGTTCCAAACATGCCTGCACTAGACATGCATGTGCGTCACCAAGTAGTATGGTTTTGGCCATGAGCATGCAAGTTCCTAGAATTTCTGCTCCAACACTTCAATGTGATGATGTGGTCATACTTAGTGACAAAAGCTACTAATGTCATCACAGAGAAATTGCTACTTAGGGCAAACTAGAGCATTCTGAGATTCATGTCTAATGATCCCACTACCAATGATGCTAGAGTAGGAGGTTTAGGCAAAGGCCCTAAGGGTGTTAAGCCTTTTTCTAGGATCTGGAAAATGCCAGAATTCAGTTGTTATAGCAACAGCAACACTCTCTTTGTTGCTCGACATGTGCATACCTTGTTTCAAAATCCACCTAAGATGGTGTATTGCATTGGAGGGTAAGTGTTCTTATGATTTTTTCCTTCTTTCTTTCTTTTTATTTTTTCTTTTTTTTTCTTTGCTATTGGCTCATACTAAAGTGCTAACTACTCATGTTTTTCATTAGGTTTAGCATTAGTGAGCATGACTTGCATGATGAGGAGGGGGCCTTGAACCTGACTCGCATTGCCCTACAAGAATCTTCATCTTACAAGAGTGTTCATGTGAGGGTGATTGGGTAGTTTGGATCTCACTTGATGGAGTATCCTCACCAATATCCAAAAGCCTATGAGAGTTGTCAGATCCATGGTTGGTTAGATGCAGAGTGGATGGATGATGTACCTAGCATTGAGGAGGCATTGGTTCCACCACCACCATTGTGCACACCTTTTGTCCCATGTAAGCAATTTATCATTTTTCTTGCATGTGTTTGCTACTTTACCTTTTTGCATGGCATTAACATTGCCTTCTTTTCCTATATTATAGTTGTAGTCACTTCAAGAGAGGTCACAATGGTTTTTATGGGCCGCATTGAGGCCACCCTCATCATGAAGTATGATGATGTTGAGGGTGCGCAACATTGGTTGTGCCACCAAGCCCTAACGAAGTTGACCAAGAGGCTTATGCAAGCTGGGCTAATAAACCTTTTCTTGGCCCTTAGCCTAAGCATTTTAGTGGCTAATAAACATTTCGGTGGCCAAAATGGTTGCCATTATTGATTTCTTCAACAACAACGCTCATCACTTTATCACCCAGGTACATGACATGAGGATGATCCTAGACCTCATTGATGACTTCTTCGAGGACCTCTTTGGCCTCCTCTTTGATGGCTTGTTGGTTGTTAATAAGACCAATAAAGAGGTGGACCAGCAAGACAATGTTGAGAAGTGGCTAGAAACTTCTTGATCTCGTAAAGGCATACTCATTAAGGACATGCAAGTGCTTGTGATCCATGAGCTTTACCCTCTCTTCTGTGCCCATGTGTTTTTGAAGCTACTCTCCCAAGGGAAAATCCTTGGGGTGGAGTTGGCTTAAGTGGTGAGGGACATGCTGGAGGAGGGCACAAGGTACAACTAGGCCACTCACATTGCCAGCAACCTTCATGCTAAGATTGTTAAGTTATGCCACAACCTCCAGGCAAGGTCACATGTGCACTTCACATTCTTCGCAAGATGCCTACAAAGATTTGCAAAGTTTTTGGTGGTTCAAAAGGATGTACGCTGGATGGTACAGGACCACACACAACTCTCAAAGCTATGGATCAAGCACTTGTTTGCTACCATGTGAGCGTAGGATCCCCTAGAGGTGATTGGTGAATCATTTTCTGTAATGACTAAAGATCACTTGGGGCAATCTCACTACTCACATGATAGTGTAGGTGAGGCCCCACTAGTTAGTACCAAGAATGTGGCCAAGGTGGAGTGTTACATTGCCGAGATGGTGGAATCGTCTAAGGCAAGGATTAAGAAACCACATCCCATAGAGGAGCCTACACAAGCAGTCAAAAAGCCACGTAGCAAGAAGATCCACTTGAAGTTTTATGACTTGTGCATAGATATTGTAGGTTAGTGTGAGTTATTAGATGCATTTTTGAATTTTATGTATTTATATTTAGGCTTTCATGCTATGTTATGTTATGCTAAGTGTTGGAATGCTAATCTTGACATGTGTGTGAATTATTGGAATTAGGTGAGAGAGCTACTAGAGCAGTAGCAAAGGAGGGCTATCCTCAAATTGAGGAGGGAGAGGCACATGAGGAGGAGCTATGGGAGGCTGCAAAGGTTCTTCAACCATTGGAGAAAGAGGGATTACTTCACCCTGACAAGGATGATTTTGATAACCTCTTTGATGGTGTGCAGCTGGGTGATCACCCCACTCTCACACCTAAGAGTTTGCTAGGTACATGCTTTGCATTTCCATCTATTACTGCTCTCTTTCTGCTTTTTCATCTTTGTCTATTTGATTGTTGCTAAATGTGTTATTACATTGCAGTCATAGAGGTACTTACCAATAGTCCAATGTCCACCTCTACTTACCGCACAAAGCCGTGAGTAGAAGTACCCAACAAGTTCACCTTCATAGAAGGTCTAGTTGAGGACATGGTGGACTACTTACAATAGGTAGATACCGAGCTTAGTATGTACATAATGTTTCTTTACTTATCTTTCTTTACTAATTTGAAACTTAGCCTATGGCTAATGTTGATTTTCTTGTTGTATGTCAACAGGTTCTAAGCTTTGCTGGGATCTGAGCAAAGTGGCCAAGGTGGATGCCATTCCTAAGCTTTCCCTTAAGGTGAAGCAAGTGCCTCACCACACGTACAAGGTAGCGAGTAAGTGTGTGCTTTCATGTGTGAAAGCATTATGGGTTTGCAAGCACACGAATGAGTACTTGTGGAAGTGGGTGCACAGGCTCCAGGATAGGGTGGCAAGCTAAGATGCTAAGATGGAGGACTTGTAGTCCCATTACGATGTCCTTGTGGCTCACACACAAGAGGATAGTACCTGGTAGATAGCTGATATTAACTATGCTAGGTGCTGGTCGACAATCTGGGGTAAGAATGAGACCACCAGAGAGATCATCAAGTAGAGATTGCAGATCGACTTCATTGCCCAAAAAAATTAGGATTGGAAAGATTATAGCATAAAGGTGTATCAATGGGAGTAGACTTAGAGGAACCACAAACACCACTATAAGAATGAGTAGAACATGTACCTTAAATGGTACAAGGAGGAATCTGTAGAACGTCATTACCACGATATGTTCCTTGAGACAATCGACAGGACACGGGCTTATGAGTTGTTCGCTTGTCATGTAGTGGTAAGTGGGTCTCCAAATAGGTAGATTACTGTGCCCTCAGGGGAGGTTTTCTCTACTACATTTTTGATTGAGCCACCTGCATGGACTACCATGGACAAAGATAAGACCCTTGCAAGTATTGACTTTGGCCAGGAGGATTGGACACAACTATTAGAGGCTAAAATCCTCCAATGCTTGGACAAGGGCCTTGATAGATTACCTCAAGAGAGGGATGCAGGACCCTCTCAGGTTATCTTTTTTTGTTATTTTATGTTTTTTATGTTAGTTTTGCATGTTGTGCATTCGCTAACTAGTTTACTATTTTGCGTTGCTTTAAATAGGCACTAGGTGATGCTGCAGGCCCCAGTGGAGTAGCAAAGGAAGACGAAGAGAGCCTCAGCCCCCACTAAATACTACCAGTTGAGCAATCCTGATGTAGCCCTACCATTTGGTAATTTTACATTCTTTTGGCCATTTTTTTTGTATAGTCATGCCATGTATTTCATTGATGGATTAATGGAGATGTAATAATAGAATATTTTTGCTATGTAGGTTACGTATTATGTAGAGTTTTGCATTTATTTGCTGAGTGTTGCATACTAATAATGAGGTTGGTTTATGTGATTAGGGCCCTTGTGGGCCCCCATTGTAGTTTAAGGCCATGGTAGAAGGGCCATTGCTAGTTTTTGGCCATTTCAAGCCATGGAAATTACTAGTTTAGGACCATTTTGGGCTACAAACAAAAAGGGAAAGTGTTGCTAGTTTTAGGCCTTGGTAGGCCATGCAACAGTTTTAGGCCATTCCGAGCCACGAGGTGCTAGTTTAAGGCCTTAGCAGGCCCATAGCAAATAGTTTTAGGCCATTTCGGGCTATTGCAAAAAAAGAAAAAGAGCTGCTAGTTTTAGGCCGTAGCGGGCCGTATGCTAGTTTAAGGCCTTTTCTGGCCACGATGATGCGAGAAAGGTGGCCAGTTTTAGGCCATGATAGGCCATAAATTCTTTTACATTTTTGAATTTTATGATTTTTATGTATTTTAGTATTTTTTTTTAATGTGTAAGAAAATGAAACAAAAATGTACAAACAAAAGGAATAAATGTGTAATAAAATAAATAATGTAAAATGCAAGCAACCATGCGAAATGTAACTGCACAAGCAAAAGGCAAATGGGGCATGTGAAGAATAGCGGCAAATAAGCACCTAGCACATGTTGAACTAAGGGGTTTCCTTAGTCGCGTAATTTCTTCCTAACCCAATGTGGGTTAGGCAATGCATAGGGCTTAGGTAGCATGATGTGATATTCACCTACACCTTCGTCTGTGATGCTAAAGGGAAACTCTACCCAGAGAGCTTCCTCGGTAAGGTCATCAGCTTCTTTTGGTTCCTTGGGTGGGTCTGCCAAACAAGGTTGATCCTCATCCTTCATGAGTGGTGTATCATTGAGGAACTCTACCTCCAACCCTTGTTCTATGTTAAGGTTGTTGATGGTTGAAGGGGCTGCATTATCACCATGTATGTCAACTTCTCCACCTTCATACAGAAGGTGGATCTCTTAGTAGATGGACAAGGTGATCTCCTACAATTGGGCTATCCATGGCCTTCCTAGGATCATATTGAACCTGGGCATCTCCTTAATAATAATGAATTTAGCTATAGTATGGAATTGCTCATCCTTCCATGAAAGCTATCATGATCATTCCCCTTACAACAACACATGACCTATTGAAGGACTTCAGGCACGTTGTCTTTGTGGGTTTGATTTAGTCAGTGAGACCAAGCTTGTCGATGGCTAGGAACAAGATGACATTAGTTGTCACCTCATCATCAACATGCACCCTATGAATCTTGCATTACCCTACACGAATAGTTATGAACATTAGCATAGTGGTTACTTGATCCTTTTTAGGATCAACCTTAATCACCTCATCACGAAACACTAGAGGTGTTAAACCTAGTTCCTAAGGCATGGAGGGAAGAATCATAGTGTGGATGGCTTATTCATCTATTGGGATGTCCTCCTTAACAGGAATAAAGGTTAACATGTAAATTAGTGCTTCATGGTGAGTAAAGGAGATCATGACCAAGTCATATAGGCTCAGGGTTGTATTTTTTTATTTCAAAGCCTATTTGACTTATGCCAACACATCTAAGAAATTCTTATAGCTGTTTGTTGCTTTCTTGGCCTTCATCTCCTTCATGTGGCCTAAGAGATAGATCTCTCAAGGAGGATACTTCGACTTTGCTTATTTTTTCTACTTTTAAGCCTTAGTGGCATTCTTAGTCGACACGGCCATGGCAATAGAAGACAAGGGGACAAACTTAGGCAGACCTAGCTCCATGTGTTCCCTAATCATTTTTTTGGTGAGGCATTCATTGGGCTTTCTAGGCTACCACCTAGACTACTTGGTACTGAACATGAGATGAGGCCTTGGGCAAGCAAGGCCTGATGTAGTCCCCACCACTAGACTCCGAGTAAGCAAGGAGTCCACATGTTTTGGCACCCTAATGATGAAGGATGTCTAAGTTGTTGTTGCCACAACATGCTACGAAGCCCTAACCATAAAGGGTGTTATGGACACCTAAGGTGGTGCTTTAATGACAAAAGGGAACCTTGAACTAGCTAATGCTGAGGAGGCCCCAGTGTTGCCAGAGGATACACAAACCACGAATGACTCTTGTGCCAGTTCTACATCATCATCAATGCTGATGGCATTGATGACATAACCCATGCCACTTGCATTGAGAGGGTCTTTGTAGACCTTCATTGATTGATTTTATAGGTGAACTAGATTAGTTGCATCAAGGACTAGTTCACCTCCATCAATCATGTGTTGTATGTCATCCCATAAGGCCATGTAGAAGTCCATGTCATGGCCAAGCAATTGATTGTAATGGCAAAACTAGTTCAACCTGAAATGGTTAGGGACCACAGGCTCATTTGGTGTAACTATTAATGGGTTTTTGAGGAGCTCATAGTAGCGATCATGATGCTTATGAGCATCTTCAAACATCTACTTATACTGGATGCACCCATCATTAGCTAGTTAACTCAAGAGCTCCTATGGCTTAATGGGTGGTCCTTATGCTCAAAGTTTGGCCTTGGGGTAGCTTGCCCTGTGGTCGCTGATGATGCAGACTAGTTGGTTGCTGCAGTGTAAGAACCAAATGTCTTTTTGTTGGTCAGGGCCTTACATGCCTTGGTCATTGGTTTGACGTTGTTTAGCTTGGTCTCATTGGCCACTATTACAACAATTGTAGTTTCCTTGCCCTTTTCTTTATATTTCTTTGCATATGCATTTTTGTAGGCCATGTAGGCAAGGTTCTTATTGGCCTCTACCACATCTTGAATGCTCTTCATTTGAGTAAATTCTTAGCTCAAGGAGTGTGGGGCAAGGTAGTACATCTTCAACTTAATGAAGTCATTCATTGCACCTTTGAAAATGGCCAGTAGGTGGATTTCTACAATGGGCTAACAAATTTCATTAAGGGTGATGCTCCAATGTTGGATGAATTTTTGTATAGGTTCTAAGTGGACTTGCTTGATTTTCATTTGTTGATCCATGGTTACCTCAGGCTTTAAGTTGTACTTGAAGTGAGAGATGAATTGATTGAGCAATTCCTCCAAGGAAGATATGGAGGCCCTGGAGAGTGCACAGTACCAATCTAGTGCCTTACCAATGAGGAACATGACAAATGCATAGATGATTACATGCAGCCATGCCTACAATAGAAGGCATTCAAAACAAAAGGTCACTAGATGGATGTTAGAATTCCCTTCACCATTATATTTGGTAAACTAGGAAAGTTGGATTCCAGGAGGTAAGGTCAATGATAAGATTGTAGGACTAATTGGATCATACTAGTAAAAGTTCATCACATGGACTATTTTAGAGGAGGAAGCCTTAAGTCACTTGACCTCCTTGGTGAGCTTCTAAATGAGTTGGAACACTTGGTCCAAGCTCAAGGTGGGTGCAACAAGCTACGTCAGTTGTGTTGCCCGTTGTGTTGTTTGAGTGGCCCATGGCCCCACTATGGGCTACACAATCACATGAGATGTCTATTATGTGTGTTGTTTCATGTGTTATTTCTGTGTGTGTTGTGCCATGGGCACAAATGTGGGGATCCACCATGTGGTTGTGGCTTGGGCTATTATAGGTGGCACCAACAAGACAGGCAAGATGTAGGACACCTGCCTCATGTGTGGCTAGGACATCTACACCATGTGCATGTAGGGTTGTGTCAGCATCATGAATGCCAACATGGAGGATTGCACAGATTGTGCTAAGATTGCAAAAGGAAGGGTGGCAGATATTCCTACATCCTAATGTGCATGCTACACTTGACGGTTTTTCACCACAGGCGTTGACCTGAGAGGTAACGACAAGGATGTTACCACCTCAAAGAAGGCAAATGATTGAGATTGCAGAGGGATGAAACCAAAGATAGCCTATTGAAAAGACATGTAAAAGGGGTTCTTATTCTTTGAATGAGCCTTGAACTCATCTTGCCCATCCTATAGGGGCTCCTCATAGTTTTTTGTTGCATCATACTCATTTGACCTACTTAGTCGAATGAGTTGGTTGAGCATCCACCGAGAGGTCTCAATGAGCAGGATGAAATTGTGAGGGATGGGGAGGTATTCCCTCCCATTCCAATGTATAATTTCATAACTTCATTTTGCATCCATTTCTTGGTGACCTAGGGGTGGACCCCTCTGGAGTTTTGTGCAAAGGAAGTTATATTTATCATTGTTGAGTACCATGTACTTAGGAGGTTGATTGTGTAGTCTAAGTGACTGGCATTATTCTAGTACGAGATTAGGAGGATGATCAATCTGTATCACTTGATGGATATGCTGGGTAACAACTACACTTAAGGTAGAGGTTGAAGGTTTCCCAGGGTTCATGATACAATGCTATGCGAAAATGCAAAAGTTGCAATGCTTAAAGAAAAATGGCTAAGTATAGAAACTGTTGAAAAAATGACTAAGTAAATGCTAAAAATGACTAACTCTGGTGCTACACTCACTACACTAGAGCTAGCTACATTCTAATGCCAAGAGCCAACTATCCTCTCCCAAGCACCCAAAGTTTTGATTAAGTGCTAAAGATACGCTTTGGCTTTTGTCTGGCAAGGTTCTAGGGAAACAAACAACTAGGTCCAATCTACATCAACTGACTCGTAGATGACTCCTGTGCTAGCCTATGATCTAGCTACTATCATGGTAGGTCTACATGGGTTTCAAGTCTACGCTAACCCAAAACTAGTAACAAAGGTGTAGAGAGCATGCAGAACAAACACTAAACATAGAAGGAAATGGCATGGCCCTCCTTCTAGTGTCAAAAGCCTATAGCGATTGAAAATGTTAGTGGTTGCAACAGTCATCCTGAGTGATCCATAGCTACGGTATAGTCCTAACCCTACCCCTATCTGAAGGGCCATCGCTAGAGGGTAAAAACAGAGGCGAAGCACCTAGGACAGTCTTGTTAATTAAACTGGGACTTACGGAGTGTTTTGACAAATGAGTGGTAGGGGTTTGTTTTTGGTGGTACCAGGCTTGACTAAGCCTAAGCATAGTGGGGTTTCTTGGTGTAAGAACAATGGTGCAAACATGCAAATATGTGCAAAATAGTAAAAATGCAAGTGTAATGCTAAATACCAAAGAAAATGCTTGAAAATGAAAAGGAGTTTGAGAGAGGAAGAATGGCACCACCCAAAATGGAGGAGCATAGAAATTGCAAAGAAGAGGTGAGGAGGTATGTAGTGTATAGACAGGCCCAGTAGGTAGCGTAGTCATAGTCTTTGGGGTGTTTGGGCTATGAAAATTGACATTCACCATGAAGTCTACGCCTGTTGTGTTGGCTACCATGATGTCTTATGGGCTACGGTGTCTTGTGGTGTACTAGGTAGTGATGCAAAGGTGTTGCCAAGGTGTTGAGCACTTGAAGTTTGAATTTTTCCAATTGTACTTTTGATTTTGCCAGCCAACCCCTAAAATGTGAAATGCTAGGGTATTTATAGAGTTAGGGTTAACGTAAAGTGTGGATCAAACATCACGTGGCAAAAGGGGTAGTTGAGGCTACGCTAGATCCAACTATGCTCCCACTAGAGCAATTGGTACTAAACTTTGGTGTGCTTCAATGGATCCCAAGAGACTACCAAACTATGACTACATTTCCAAGAATGCATGTGCCAAAGTTAATAAGACCGTAATGTACTTGCAAACAGTGCAACACAATGCAATTTGAAGGCTATGCTCCAAAACTACGCTCTCCCTTCTTTCGAGTGGGGTCGAGCATAAGTACAATTTAGGGACAAGTGAGGGGTGTAAAAGAAATGCAAATTGCTGATCTTGCTTGTCATAGGAGTTTTGAGCTTAGATGGAGGCTAGTGTTAAGCTCTAGAAGTTTTTGGAGGCTATCCTGCATTGCTATGCTAGCTATGCTCCAGAGTGTAGCCCAATAGTTAGGCAAATTCTACAAAAATTTAATTCCAATGCCGGCTACGCTAGCTATGCTCTAGAGTGCAGTAGGAAAAGTGAGAGCATAGCACTAATACTTAGAAAAAATTTGGCAAAACTTGTAGTCCTCATCCAAGTAATGCTCTAGAGTGTAGCACGAGGGGTAGCCCCAAGAGTTAGAAAATCTACCAAACTATTTCTTCCATTCTGAGCTAGCTTGACAGCTTCTAGCTTAACACTTGGACAAAATAGCCACTAAAGTGCATGCTATGCTGATTACACTCTAGAGCATAGCAGGGGCAATGGGAGCATAGCGCATCACTTAGAAAAATTTTTGCAACTACTGTGAACACTTAGAAAATTTTACAAGTCTGGCTATGTGCTACATGTTACGCTGACTACGCTCTGGAGTGTAGTCCCAACAGTGGGAGCATAGGCCCAACACTTAGAAAAAATTTGCTTCATGTTGACACTTAAAAAAATTTGCAATTGAGGTGCTTGGGCCTGAATTTGGTGGTATTTCACTCAAGGAGGTCAATGAAAAAGAGATTCAATGGGAGAAGGTAAAAGTCAATGAGGCCCTCTAACAACTCCAACAAGGAGGTGATGTGTGGCAAGCCATTCTTGATGAACTAAACGCATACAACAAGATCAAAATCTATCTCAAGAAGTTGTAGATCAAAGGGATAACTAAGTACATGGAACTGGCCAAGCTCCAATACGTGAACTTGGCAATGCTGACTACTGGAAGGTCTAGGTCAAAACTCGAAAAGCAAGTAGCCAACTTGTACCTCTTGTACGAGGCAGAGTTTAAGCATCACAAGGAAATGAAACAAAAGTTGGAAATAACTAATGTAGAGCTTAAAGTTCTCTACATGCACTTCATAGATCAATGATCCAATGCGAAATTTAGAGGATGAATAACTACTATCAACTATAGAATGCTATAAAAACATTCAACATCGAATGAAAACAATTTGTTGCTTAGTTTGTGAATGTTAATAAGTTATTCCTAACAATGCCCTGTCCATGGGATGTTCTTGTACCGACTCACATCAACAAGGGTGCATGGACCATGTATGATCCCTGAAACAAGGAGGAGAAGATGAAATCCTTGCTAAATGTTTTTCATTTTCCACTAGTAGTAGTAGCTACAATAGGATAGCCATAACTGCCATAGCCTTAACCTTAATTGCCACATGCACCAAAGGCTAGGGAAGGTCCTTCAGCACCTTAGGAGCCTCCACCTCCTAGGATCATTTAATTTTCTTCTTGTCTTCAATCGTTAAAGGAATTTCAACTATCCATTTTTGTAAAGGTGTTCAATTTTATTTTCATCAACACCTATTTTTGTAAACATTGTAAATCCATACACTTGAGCACTTATCATTAGTTTGCCTCAATAAATTAGTCATTGGTTCCATACCTTCCCAAATTTTATAAGAATATTGTTTCTCCTTTTGTTTACTTGAGGATGAGTTTTCAGTCAGTTATGGGGGTATGATGAATCATCATTTGAGTGCATTGACAAGGTCACATCAACACATCCCTATTAATGCATGGGGAGATGCATCAATGCATATGTGTCGATGAAGTGTCTATGTCTATCTATATAAATGCATGCATCCACCACATTTATGGCATTATTCATTTAGTATCTTAACGAAATTCTTGCAATTTGCTTTCCCAATAGTTAAAACATTTTCTAAGTGCCCACAATAGAAGTCAAGAAGTGTACGGATCCTTATTTGAACATTGATGTACCTAGATATCTTGGTGTAATGACAATAAAGACAAGCTTCTTGATAAACCTTGTAGCATTTGGAACTAGCTTAATATTTACCTTAATGCATCTTTACTCTTAATGTAATTTACTTTTATGTGCTTAGCTAACTAATTAAATATGATTGCTTAATACACATAAGTAGGACCACCTTGAGCATATGTTAATGCTTGGTAATCCCAATAGTGCTTGTGTTTGGTAACCCAGCAACATTGTGACGTGTTCAAGATGTGTATGGCAGGTGGGACTGGATACTTATGCTAGGAATTAGCTTAAGGCATTAGATAGTTATTAGATTAATTAGCACTTAATCACTTTATTTTATAGTTAGGGTAAAATAGATAAAAATATAAAATTATACAAATCATGTGCCTTGGTTATACTTAACCATACATTTGCACTTATACAAGTGGAACTACGAAGACAATGATTGTGTCCTTAGATTCACTATCTTAGATAATATGCACTTAGAGAGCTAAAGTCTATGGAATTCAACTAAATTGGACATGAATGCTCATAATTTGTATGGTGTCGACTACATGAGTTCTTTTTTTCCACTCATCTTTATGAAAAGCTATATCTTTGTTTATTTTTAGTTTCTTCAAATTATCTTTGATCATTTTTGTTTCATGTCTTCTTTGGTTTTCCTTTCAAGGACTTTCCCAAAATAATGATGTAGCAACCTCTGTTTATAAGCTCATTTTCTAATCCTTTTTGCACATGTCCAAACCATATAAGTTGTTATTTTTGTAGCTTCTTTGAAATAGAAGCCAATCCAAGTCTTTCTTTGATATTTGTATTGTTTAGTTTATCTTTTTTAGTAACATTCAATATTCATAAAAGAATTTACATTTCTTCCACATTGATATGTTGTTTATGCCTCTTTTGTACTACCCAATGTTTACCACCATCTAAGATAATAGGTCTAATTGTTATTATTATACAGAACACCACTAGCCTATCTCCATTTTGACCATCCTGCATTAATTCTATTTATGATATGTTTATCAATTTCACCATTTGATTAGAGGATTAAACAACTAGTAACATGAGATTAATCCTCTTCCTTTCATTTCCAAGCATGGGACTAGCGTTAGTGGAGTTATGGATGTAGTCTAATATTTCTTAAAAATGAATATTCCAATATGTTCATATGCATTATTATCCATTCATCCATATGTAAAAATGCCATTGGTCATGAATTATTTACTATGCTTACCTTTTTTGTTGGCCCTCAATGAACTATTTTACAATTGCTTATAATGTCATATCTATGATATTGTAGTTGCTCATGATGCGAAGTCACAGATATGAAGTTGTAGTTGTAATAAATGCCTATAAATATGATTTAACTACCATATTTATAACAAATTCAACAAGTAGCCAAACTCTTGTAGTTTGATTTCTTGAATTATATAGGAGTGTATGAGTGCTTGCAAAGTATGTTTGATCTAGTTCTTTGAAGTCTTTATTCAAGTGGATATCCCTAAATGTAACCATGAAATGACAATGAAGGGGTTTTGGTACCTTGAAATAATTGTAATATAGATACACTCCAAGATATATGGTTCAATTAAACCTTTATATCTCAACATTACCCACCAGAAGCAAACCCATGATTTGGAGCTTTCAAATAAAGATCTTACAACTAGGCTAACACCTTATTGTTATGAAGGATAGTAAAGACCAAGATTGATCTTTACCTATCGATGAGTCATGTTAAGTTGGCTAAGTCAATGAGGCCTCATCGACATGGCTTAGTTAACACATCTTACCATGCATCAATGATGCCCCATTGACATAGTGCCCATTTTTTAGATTTTTGGCTATAAATACGTGCTTGCAGCCACATTTATAGCATAGTAGATTGCAGTTGCAGGAGAGCTCTTGCATTTTTTCCATTTCAAAGTTAGAATTTTTCCTCCAAGTACCCACAATAGGATTCATTTGAGTGTATGAATCTTTATTCGAGCATTGTTGTACCTAAGCACGACAGTGTGTGCGGCAATAAAGATGAGCGTTCTGATAAACCTTGCAACACTTTTGATAGATTAGCTACTTTATTTATGCATTTACTATTTCTAATTATTTATTAATTTTTTTCAATTAATTATTAAATATGTCCCAATTATTACATTAATGAGACAATTAAATGTGATAGATTACACAAATAAGTACGACCGCTTCAAGCATAACACATATTTGCTTGGTAATCCCAACAACATTTTCACTTGGTACATCCAGTAGCATAGCACTTGGTCACCCAGAAACAGATATGTGGGTTCAAGACATGTACAGAAAGTGAGAATGGATATTTATGTCAGGATTAGTTAAATGATTAGTTAATTAGTTAATTAGATTAGTTAATCAAATCCCTTTTTATCTACAATTCAAGCACCCAACTATAAAACATAAAAATGATAAAAATTGAATGCCTCAATTATACTTAACCATACCAATGAATGTCAAAACTGAGAGGACAATGATTAACTTAAGGCTAGATTCACTTTCTAAAGGGCTAGTGCACTGGAAATGACAAAGTCTACGAAATTCAATTGGATCGCATGTGAACACTTCGTGATTTGTATGGTTGGACGTAGGGGTACCTCGCCACTCATCATTGGCATCATTGTCAGGGACTTTATTTGTGGAACACGTGCTATTTAGATTTAAGTGATACCATTATATCATTGTACAAACCTAAAGGTTAATATCATTCCCACTATACATAGGGTTATAAAAGCATAGTGACAATTTTGTTTTGTTTTGCAAAATGTCTTCTTCTTCTCACAAGCCTGAAGATACTAAACCACTAGACCCATAAGAATGCAAGGTGGTATACACTCATCCAGATGAGTTTGTGTTGAATTTCATCTTCATCCTACAATTAGTATGAATAGATGTAGTGGCGTGATATGGAGAGCAACATCATCTTGGCCCCTAACCGATCTATGCCTGGGATGCTATTCAAAACCCTTAAGAAGTTGGGCATAGAAAATCTTCATGAAGAATACATTGTGGACGGTTATGACACTCAAAACTACTATCCCACTAAAACACAACACAAATGAGATCAACGTCAGAAGAAACTCCATGAAGCTACAAAGGGGAAACATTACACTAACCCCTTGTTCCTACCAGATTAAGAGGACAATGAAGATCCTCCCTTGGAAGGTTCTCAACATGAAGAGTTTCCACCTCCTACTACTAGTGGCAAGGGTGTGAACTTGACCCTATGATCAACTATTCATAAATTGGATTCAGAAAAAAGTGATAGCCAAGGTAGGAACTTAGGTAAGCATCATAATAGTAAGGGATCTAAGGATGGTGATCGTAATAAATGTAAAAGTGATGGTAGACACCGCAATGGTAGTGGTGGTCCACCTTCCTCTTCATCTGATTTTCAACATTCATTTTCATCTAATGGTTCTTATCGAAGCTATCATCGAAACAACTATGATGAAGGTGATCACTGAGATAACAATGACTATGAAGGCCACCAAAATCAAAGGGGTGGCCAAAACCATCATCGGCATCGTCGACTTAGTGATGATGATGAACCTCTATTAGTGACTCGAAGTATGCTCAACATTGCAGAGGCAATGAAAATCCCAACTAGGCATATGAAGGATAGTTAGATCAAGCACCTAGATATGAATAATATCCCAAGATTTGAGGGGGATAAAATTCTAATCTGCAAACACATCTACAAGCTTTTCAAAATGCCTATGCCTTATAGAGCATAGAGAATGAGTGGTAGAAACTCAAACTTTTTCCCAAGGATACTCATTAAGGAAGCTGAAAGTTGGTACCTATCCTTAGAGTCAAAATCTATTCACAGATGGAGTACCATGCTAGAGCTAATGAATGATAAATACTAGACGTGCTCTAGAGTGTCTAATATGAGAAGGCAAATCCAAGGCTAGAAACAAGGAGCACATGAACCCTTGGATGTAGCCATGGGTTGATATTATTTACTCTTACACTAATGCCCTAGCTATGGTTACTCTTAGAGGGAACAACTTCTTCATGTTATAGATGGGCTCAGAGCTAAAACAACAAGAACCCTTAGGGTGTATGCCTAAGTAAGATTGTCCAAAATGAGAGCTCATCAAATCCAAAGGTTATTTGAGTAGGTAGCAAAAGAAGAAGGTGACTGAAACACCACAAAAATTTTGGCTAACACTTGTAGACAGAAATTGAGCTAAGTCATGTTGGTCCTTAGCATGATCAAGCTTGAAAGCCTCAAATATAGCATCAAACGGAGTTGAATCAAGCAAGTAAAAGTTCCTTGAGATCCATTGGAGACTAAAACAACATCTAGAAATAAGAACTGCAAGTTTTAAACTCAAAACACTTAGTTTTGACTAAGTATATTTCCTGCCACAGGCCTGCACGCCCAGCGTGCAGCCAGCGTACAACAACTTTTGGGCCCAAAAAATGAGTCAAAACATGCTAGAACTGAGCGTCTGGACCCCCCCCCCCCCAAGAGCTTCCCCAAGGTTTCCAATAGCTCTCAGGTACTTGAAAATCAAATTTTGGGCTCCAAATGATGGTCTTTCATTCCTGCACGCCCAACGTACACACCCAGCATGCAGCCAGCGTACAGTAACTTTTAGGCCCCAAAAATGAGTCAAAACATGCTAGAAATGAGCGTCTGGACCCCCAGGAGCTTCCCCAAGGTCCCCAGTAGCTCTCAGGCACCTGAAAATTAAGTTTCAACCTCGAAATGATGCACTTCCATGACCTGTAAGCTGAGCATACGTACTCTGCACACCCAGCGTACACCACCGAAAACAGCCCAAAACAGGCACCAAAGGGCAAGATTTTCACCTGAAATTGACTCCCAGAGGTAGGGCAACTATTGGGCATCATCACAGGCACCTGAAAATTAATTTTGACCTTAAAAGGAAGCATTTCCATGTGTGTACGTTGGGTACATTTTGCTGTACGCTGAGCCTATACGCTGAGGTTGATGTTGAGTCTATACACTAAGGTCAAGCCTGTACGCTGGCATGCAACATGCTGGCATGTAGCATGTGGGCATCCTGTACATTGGCATGCAGCACGCTATATAGTTGTAATTTTCTATGCACTCGGACAACGCAGCCACATGTCATCCAACCCGAAATCCTCTCACCCATGGCCACTCATACCCTTCTAGGTCCGAATCCAATGCCCAAAAACCTCATAAAAATCCCAATTTTTCACTAGATCAGGTTGGCAATTTTCGGAAAATTGGAGACAGAAAAAAGAACCAGAGACACTTAGAAACCAAAGCAAAAACCCTATACGCTGGACCTCAACCCTGCACGCTGAGCATACAGCCTTCACGTTGTGTCTGCAGTTCAAACCAACACACCATCATCCCTCCGCATCCACTGGGGCTCTTCATCCGCCTTGTGTCAGATCCACAACTGTGTTCAGACTGGTGCATTGTAATCTACATTATTTTTACAATAAAGTTTGCTTTATCCCTGGTTAAGATCTGTTATAGTTTGCATCCATTTTTGTCCGCATTCGTGTTTATTTTCTTGCACGTTTATATCCTATTTTACGTTTATCGCGTTGTTTACGCATAACCCAGCGTATTGCACATCAGCATACGCTGGGGAAGTCCTCGTTTGATCTGCGTGTGAACAATTCAAGGCACTCTACCTTCGTCCATTCCAGCTTTCCCTCAACCAAAGGTAGAGTCTTCTGTGCTTGTTTGTAGATCTCTCGGTGTCTGTTTCAATCCAGCCTTACATCGACGATTTTAGACAGTACAGAAAATGACGCTAGAAGGAGGGCCTGACTTGTCTTTTGTTTAATCGAAACATTGATCACGTTACCTGTTCAAACGCAGTGTTTATGCTACTATGGTGTTCACGTTGCTACAGTGTTCATGCTGCTACAGTGTTTACGCCGCTACAGTGTTTACATCGGTACAGTGTTCACGCTGCTACAGTGCTTCACGCTACTACAATGTTCACGCTGCTATAGTGCTTCACACTACTACAGTGTTTACGCTGCTACAGTGTTTTTTCAACAAAAACACACTCGTTTCAAAGCCGAATTCACCGTAATTCGCACCTAACTTCAAGTCGGTCTAAGTGCCAACTGTCACCAACATGGATCACCTAGTCCAATGCATACAATACACACAACATAACGATTCTGAGATGACTTCCTCTTACCCAAGATCGCTATCTGCATACGAGTATGGTTCATAATTTCATACTTAGCCAAATTTTCTCCCGTTTACGCTGTACATGCTGGACACTTAGAAAAATTTCAGTGTTCACACGCCAGACACTCTGCACACTTAGCCCAAAACACACTCAGCACTTGTTCGCTAGCTTGTACGCTACCCTGTCATACATCACCATAGAGTCATCCCAGACCTTTAATGCACGCACCTTCGTAATCCTCACACATGAACAATACAACTACATCTGTGTGAAAATTCAGGCCAACCTTCCCATTGACCACACAGAATAGGAGGCAAAATGAAACTTCAAGCGTATATACATGGGAGGTCATGAATTCATCCCCTCTGTATATGACATCATCCCCCATTCTGAGCCTAATCATAGGCTCATCTCCCAGCTCCTTCTGGAAAGGAGCCAAAACACATGGCGACCCACTGAGGAGCCCCAAAACCTACATGCTGTAGATGACTTCGAGGCACAATCTAAACCTGAGGATTCATACCACACCCTCAGCCCCCATGCCTACGTGAACCCATCATTCCACCCTCGCGTGGGATAGACGACTCCTCACCAAGTGTCAACGAGCACACAAGCACTGGTGTCTCGACATGGACTACCCACATCCACATCCATCCAGTACATGCCACCAGTGCAAACACATGGGACCACTATGGTTACATCGACCCCACACATTCAGGGTATCACCCCACAATTAGTGGCTAGACAAGGAACCACACCCCTTGTTCAACAACCCACTTACTTTAGCGTATCACACCCTGCAATCCCAACTCTGAACGTTGCTCCACAACAGCAATTGACAACACAATCTCCTCAACCAACTAATCTACCTACCGCTCAAGAGTGGGCAGAAGCAAAATAATGGATGCGAACGTTAGCTAATGAGGTACAGTGCCTCAAAGCCGCCAACACTGAAGCAGTTAAAGTACTAGACTTCTACCAGGATGATCCAATTAGCTCTTCAATGTCACCATTAGCTTTACCCAAGCAAATCACACTCCCATAGTTAACCAAGTACAATGGAAAAGGAGATCCGAATGCTCACTTAGTTACATTTGGATCTGAAACTCTATTACTTCACACTTGGCCCCACGTAATCCTGCGCATGTTCACTATGTCCTTAACGGGTGTAGCCTTAGACTGGTACCAAGCCTTACCTCGTAACTCCATATTCTTTTTGGAGGATCTATTACACTAGTTCGTTACCAAGTTTAAGTACAACCTAAAGGCTGAAGCAACACTAGACACTCTAATACAGGTGAAACAAGCACCACTTGAGCCTGTGCAAAATTTCATCCAACGATGGAGTGCAGCCCTTAACGAACTTCATGAGCCCATCCCTGAAATTTATTTGCTTACAATTTTGAAGGGAGCCGTGAATGACTTCGTTAAGTCAAAACTGTACTACCTAAGCGCTCAAACATTGAGCTAAGCCTTCATGCAAATCAAGAACATTGAACAAGCTGAACAAGCCAGCAATGACCCCGCCTATGTGGCTTACAAGAACCAACACGTTGCCAAACAACAAACAACAATGAAAACTGTAGCTACAAGCACAAAAACAAAAAACACTAGTACCAACCCACCTGCAACAATAGGGGCCACCCCAAGGCCCAACTTTCAGCGCAAGGATTGCTCTAAGTACACACCGCTACCTGCGCGACCCTCTGAACTACTAGAGAAACTCCTTAAAGCTGGGCAAATCCAATACAAACATGTAGCAGAGAATGCTTGCCGCCGACATGATAGGTACTGCAAGCTACTAAGGAACCCCACCTTAGCAGCACCAAACAAACCCCTGGTTCCACGACATTTCAAGTTGGACCAATTCTGTCACTACGACTAGATGTCTGGTCACAACACTGACACCTGCCGTGTGTTACAAGATGATCTACAAGCAATGATAGAGCAGGGCCAACTCAACGTCAACACCCTAAATCAACCTAGCACAGACAATGCTCCCTATGTTATAAACTCCATTGGCATAGATAGTAAGCCTAAACCTGTGCACCAACCTTTTGTGATCCATGTTCCTCCTAGCAAGGCAACAATCCCCTCCGCCTCCATGAGCAAGGGGCCTCCCATCATCATCAAGGTGCCACCTAGAGCATCGACGATACCTTTTGTGCTCAAGGTACCACCACCTCACATGTCCGCTAAGACGTTAAACTGGCAAGATTCAACGCAATCCCGAGCACCAAAGACACCCTTTGTGATCAAAGTACCACCAAAGTCATTCGCTAAGATGTTAAACAGGCATGATGCACCAACGACAATAGCAAAGAAACCTTTCGTTATCAAGGGGCCACAACAAGCTAGTCAAACAACAACGATACCTCCTAAACTACCATTTTTCATAAAGGTGCCACCATGCAATGGCCCCTGACCTACCCTGAGCCCAACTGTAGGCAACGTCTCAACCTCTCCTCCCTCAAGAGTCAACCTTGCCAACAACATGGGTAAGCCTACCAAATGGAAGCAGAAGAGGACAAACGAACAACGAACAACATCCATAGCCGAAAATAAAAGCCACACCTAGTATACAGCAACCGAACGCTGGGGGCCCTGCCCCTAATCCCAAACAAACCAGGCCCAAGCCCTCGACCCATACAGAGGCAACCAACACAACGGCAAACGACACGAACTTTGTAGCTACACTGGCCCAGGTGAAATAAACGCTCAAACAAAAGAACACAACCATGAGCTTGTACGACCTGGTCATGACATCATCAGCTCATCGAGAAGCCTTAGCGCAAACATTAGCATCCATTCCTATTACAGAAGACATCCCTGCTAACATAGCATCCATCCGTACAATGATTTCACAACTCACACCACAAGGATTGGGTTCAAACACCTTAGCCTTCTGCAATGATGCAATTAAAGTCAACCCTAAACGAGGGGAGGTCACAACAGGTCCATTGTTGATTAGCATACGTGTTGGACAATGTACAATTCGCAGAGTGCACGTTGATGATGGCGCAGTAACAAACATAGTTCTATACTCCGTCATCGACAAACTAGGCATGGTAGATGAGATCATGCCAACGGAAACCACATGTTTAAAATCGTTCAACAGATCACGTGTCACAGTTAAGGGCACAATCAACTTAGCCTTTGTGGCAGGAGAACAATTCCCCACCAGTGCAGAATTCACTATCATAGAAGAGATGCCCAGTTTCAACATGATTCTTGGTAGACCTTGGCTAGCACAACAATGAGATGTTTACTCACCAATACATCAAGAAATCTGTCTTCCATACGAAGGTGGACAAGTCATTATATATGGCGATAACACTCCCTTTCAAGCTGAGCACAACATAGACATGTCACAAGTCTTGAAAGAAGAGCCTCTGAAAGCAACACACACGGTAACAAACACAACACCTAGAGCTAAAATGCCCAGACAAGTGGTAACCAACACAGTATTTAGAGCTAAAACGCCCGAACAAGTGGCAAAAACCATAAGCCTCCCAGCAAAGCCTAAGCCTAAAACGCTTCCAAAACCACATTCGGTTAGGAGACAACCACACGATCAAAGCACCCCTGAGGCCAAAAACAAGCCGAATCTTTGCACACTCTTCACATTCTTTTACGGTGCATATGTCATGTTCGTTTGTATTGTACTAGCCTACATGTTCTCTCATGACCCGAAAAGGCCTTAAACTACAACTGTTTCATGTTATTTTCTATTTATTAATGCATTTAAGTTCATGTTTTCTACAGTTGCTATTTAACATTATTTTCTCTAGTAGCTTTTGTTTACAGGATCATACAGACGCACACGCATGCATCCACACAGAGTAGTCCTGGCATCATGACTTAAAACTGATACCACACAATGTCCTAGAATCATGACGGTAAACTGATACCATACAACGTCCTGGCGTTATGACGATAAATTGGCACCATAGTTCGTTCGCAATGAAAATAAACTAGCACCTGTCCGGTACGACATTAAATTGCCACAGTTTTATTCACCAGAGTCCGCTAAGACTATAAACTGGTCTGTCTCTCCACAATCCGCCATGACTATAAACTAGCATCGCACCGTCCGCTACAACAATAAACTAGCAACGTCCAACGGGTTATGACGTGAAACTAACCCACGATAGTCTGCTAAGACTATAAACTAGCAAGATTATCTTCGACACATTCATCTGCTACTGTAATTCATGACATTTCTTCATCAACGTCTGCCGCATCATTCATCACACCAGCTCTAACAACACTATCACTACTCATTTTGTTTGCCTTAAGTTTCACATGGTTCCTCCATTTGCAGTGGCCACATTCATGTCTAAAGTGTTTGCTAACTCATTCACTTGTGGTTCTCTTGTCTTCTTGGAGTTGTATTTGCAGGATGACACCTAGTGGTGCTCGTACACAGATACACTTCATCACGGTGACAAGGTGCCACATTGTTTCTGACACATTCAACCAGGTTAATTAATCTGTTCAAAAGTACATTCTCAATTCCCAATACACTCTCCATTTCCCCAACAATCTCATTCCCCTTCCTACCCAGTCACAGTTCCCAGATACACCCGGTGCACCCAAAACTTTGAGCATATGGTTCATGCTGCGACACTCTCCAATAGTTGCAACACACAACACAGCACATGAGCATGAGTGTAAAATTGAAAGAAAGCTCTTTCCAAAAAAAAACAACAAAATGAAAAAGAATAAAAAAATGATGAATAAAAAAAACAAAAAAAAAAGAAAATATCAAAGAGTAAAGAGCAAAATGAACCACAAGACTCTTGGCACTTCCCATACAAACCACAGACGGGAAGGCAGTTGTCTTGGAAAGAAGTACTCGTGTCTCAAACCATCATGTTACACCTCACTGCATGGCTTTGGCTGTTGGACAATGGGTTCCCTTAAAACTTGACACAAGGGTCCTGTTTCTCCAAAGAACGCGCCACCTCATTGCATGCCTTTGGCTGTGACAACGAATTCTCTTAAACATGATACAAGAGTCTCGTTCCTCCAAAGGACAATTTTAGCCTTGCACAAGAACAACATGAGTTTTTTGCATAAGATGAACATTCCTCTCCCACATGAGCACAATCCCTTGATCAATTCCTAATCCTACAGTTGCAAACATCTCCCCTAGACATCATCTTAAAACTCCATTTCCCAATCCTAGGTACTTCTGAACACAGTGCGATGACATCTGGCCAAGTGCTAAAGGACAATGCTTGCTCTAAGTTTGCTTGTGGTGTTTTGTACTTCTTTGTCGATGCCTCTCAGGTCGATTCCTCCAGACGTCAACAAAGAGGGGCCAATGAAACACCACAAAAATTTTGGCTAACACTTGTAGACAGAAATTGAGCTAAGTCATGTTGGTCCTCAGCATGATCAAGCTTGAAAGCCTCAAATACAGCATCAAACGGAGTTGAATCAAGCAAGTAAAAGTTCCCTGAGATCCATTGGAGACTACAACAACATCTGGAAATAAGAACTGCAAGTTTCAAACTCAAAACACTTAGTTTTGACTAAGTATATTTCCTGCCACAGGCCTGCACGCCCAACATGCAGCTAGCATACAGCAACTTTTGGGCCCCAAAAATGAGTTGAAACATGCCAGAACTGAGTGTCTAGACCCCCCAAGAGCTTCCCCAAGGTCCCCAGTAGCTCTTAGGCACTTGAAAATCAAATTTTGGGCTCCAAATGATGGTCTTTCATTCCTGCACGCCCAGCGTACATGCCTAGTGTGCAGCCAGCGTACAGCAACTTTTGGACCCCAAAAATGAGTCGAAACATGCCAAAACTGAGCATCTGGACCCCCCCAGGAGCTTCCCCAAGGTCCCCAGTAGCTCTTAGGCACCTGAAAATCAAGTTTCAACCTCGAAATGATGCACTTCCATGACCTGTACGCTGAGCATATGTACTCTGCACACCCAGTGTGCAGCCCAGCGTACACCACTAGAAACGGCCCAAAACAGGCACCAAAGGGCAAGATTTTCACCTGAAATCGACTCCTAAAGGTAGGACAACTATTGGACATCATCATAGGCACTTGAAAATCAAGTTTGACCTTAAAATTAAGAATTTCCATGTGTGTACACTGGGTACATTTTGGTGTACGCTGAGCCTATACGCTAAGGTTGATGCTGAGTCTATACGCTAAGGTCAAGCCTGTACGCTGGCATGCAACATGCTAGCATGCAGCATGTGGGCATCCTGTACACTAGCATGCAGCACGTTGTACAGTTGTAATTTTCTATGCACTCGGACAACGCAGCCACATGTCATCCGACCTGAAATCCTCTCACCCACGGCCACTCATACCCTTCTAGATCCGAATCCAATGCCCAAAAACCTCATAAAAACCCCAGTTTTTCACTAGATTGAGGTTGGCAATTTTTGGCAAATCGGAGACAAAAAAAAGAAAAAGAAGTAGAGACACTTAGAAACCAGAGCAAAAACCCTGTACGCTAGACCTTAACCCTGCACGTTGAGCATATAGCCTTCATGTTGTGCCTGCAGTTCAAACCAGCACACCATCATCCCTCCGCATCCATCGGGGCTCTTCATCCACCTTATGTCAGATCCACAACTATGTTCAGACTGGTGCACTGTAATCTACATTATTTTTACAATGAAGTTTGCTTTATCCCTGGTTAAGATCTATTATAGTTTGCATCCATTTTTGTCCACATTCATGTTTATTTTCTTGCACGTTTATATCCTATTTTACATTTATCACGTTGTTTACGCATAACCCAGCATATTGCACATCAACATACTCTAGGGAAGTCCTCGTTTGATCCGTGTGCAGACCATTCAAGGCACTCTGCCTTCATCCGTTCCAGCTTGCCCTCAAGCGAAGGTAGAGTCTTTTGTGCCTGTCTGTAGATCTCTCGATGAATGTTTCATTCCAGCCTTGCACCGACGATTTTAGATAGTACAGTGACCTATGAAAAAGGAAAAGTGCTGAAGAGTATAACAAGGACCCTTTCATTAGAAAATGAGAGGTTCCATTTTGTGACAAGGAGTCACCACTTAATGAAGTGGTGAACAGAAAGACCTTGCCCATCCAAAAATATGTCTCTGATATTTTAACCAAGGTTAATAAGTTATGGGACTCTTTAGATGAAAAATTTTAAACTGCTTTGAAGATCGCTAAAGAATCCAAAGAGTAAATTAGTGATCGTTTATCTCAGGAGACAAAAAGAAGCTAAACATGCCTACCAAAGAGGTAAGGGCAAAACTGCTATAGTAAAGAAATTTGTGGAGTCTGACTCTGATGATAAAACTAAATGTGACATATGCCAATACAAACATCCAAAGGGATGTTTCCCTATAGTGTCACACTTACAAGAGTCTGAAGTATACACATCGAATCCTTACCTAGCACGTAGGCAAGCTCCAAGATGATTGCCTTACCCTCAAGGCAATCCAAGATAGTTCCACCAGCAACAACAAGCTTACTACCCTAGTAGAATTCCTCCACAACCTTATGAACAATACCAACAATGTTATCAATCATAATCATGGGGAATGCTACCACCAAGGCAATAGCACCCTTATAGGCAACCAAATCCATATAGGTACTATGTTCAGTAGCCCATCTCCCTTAGAAGTTCTGTAAGTTCAGCATCACTATTACCCTCCAAATACCACCAAACACATTCACCATCTACTTAAGGGGAAAACTCATATCTTTATTCTTATCATCCTCCACATCCCTCTACACCTACACCTACACCTCCACCTTCAATCCAATTACCTCCTACTCTATTTATGCAGGGTGAGATTACTCCACAACCGCAACAATGAAATACTACAAGGGTTGTATACTCATAACCAATTTTTCAACCAAGTGGTCCACATAATTAATCAAGGAAATGACCTTTCTTCAGGCCCAACAGTCCTCTCCAGCCCTCACAACCTACTCCAACTGATCATCCTGCATCTCCATCACCCTCATCCTCTACATCAAATACCTTCAAGTGCCCTTCAAACCAAGTGCTACTTAGGGTCTGCACTGTAATGCAAACCCATGCTATTTCTAATTGGATTAAGGTTGGTAATATTCCTACAAAAAGATCTAACTCGAGAAGTCCACTCATTTATCTACAAATTGCTAGACAAGAGCCATGCAAAGCTCTTCTTGATTCTGGTTTTGGAGTTAACCTCATCACCCATGACATGTACAAGGCCTGGAACCTCCCACCTCTTAAGAAGAGCAACATCCATCTAGAATTAGCAAATTAGTTAATTACTGTCCCTTTGGGATTAGTAGAGGACATTGTAACCATAGTTTCTAGGTGGTCCTATCTTGCTGATTTTCTAGTAATCAAGGTGGAAAATTGCAAAATTGACTTCCCTATCATTATGGGAAGAGCTTAGTTAAGCACAATCAATGCGCAAATAGATATAAGGGACTTATCTTTAGACATATCAAAGGAAAATGAGCTAGGAAAAATAAAGAAGAAGTGTATTCTATGCATCGCATACAGTGATAATGGGTGCACTTGTGATGAACCGTGATATCAAGGCTACGATATCACATCCATGATATCGAGCACGCATCGAAGCCTACCATGCGATGTCGGATACCCGATATCAGGACCTACCTTCTTGCCTATAAATAAGAGGTGAGGGCACTTGGTTTTGTAATTAGATAGTTAGTCCCTTAGCCAAACTCTTGTATTTTCTCCCCTCCAGAGTTAGAATTATTTTTGTGTGCCCACAGTAGGAGTCATCAAGTGAACGGATCTTTATTCGAGCATTGTGTACCTGAGCATACCTTGTGTACGACAATAAATACGAACTTATGATAAACCTTGCAGCATCCAGAATAAATTAATTAGTGTTAATTAATGTTATTAAATGCTTTATTAGTTAATTAATGATTCTCTCTCATCCTACAACTCTCCTAAGCAAGCATACATAATACAATCACTTTGAGCATGCGTGTAACACTTGGTAACCCAATAACGATTAGCGTTTGGTAATCCCAGTAGTGTTGTGCTAGTTCAAGATGTATACAACAAGTGAGAATGGATGCTGGTGTTAGGATTAGTTTAAAGCTTAGTTAATCAGTAGTTAAGTTAAATTAGTCACTTAGTTATCTCTCTCTCCTCCCTTATTAGCAGCAGGACATAAAAACATAAAAGCTATAAAAATAATATGCCTCAAGCTTACTTAACCATACAATCATGACATACAAGTAAGTTTGGCAAGACAATGATCAACCAACCCATCCTTGTTTCACAAGCATGCATAAGCACTTAGTCCTTGGAATTCGACTAGATCGTGTGTGAAATGCTCGTATTCGTATGGTTGAGCGCAAGGGTACCTCGCCACTCATCATTGGCACCGTTGCCGAGGACTTAGTTATTTGTGCACTAATTAGAACTTAGGAAATCATTCACATCGTTGGAATGAACCCTTAAGGTTGATTAAGAAAATAATAAGCAAGAGTACATTGCACACTGAATAGAAAAGTATGTCTCCTTCTTCATACAAAAGCGCCTCACCGCCTAGGTCTAAAGCAGGAAACAATCTGTAGCATAATACACATGACATTGATCCACCAGCCCCTCAACAAGTTTGAGTGGTATATATTCATCCTGATAAGTATATACCAGACTTCACCTTTATCCTCCATCAAGATGAACAACTACATTTGTGAGACTTAGAAGGTAACATAGTGTTACCTCCTGATCGTTCAGTCCCAAGCATGCTTCTTCATGCTCTCACATGAATTGGCATGCCTCACTTACATGTAGAATATGTTGTGCAAGACCATGACTTGAGAGAATACCATCCCATGAAGGCACAACATCAAAGGGACTTGCAACAGGAGAGACATCATAAGTCTTTGAAGGGTAAGTGGTCCCAAGATGTCCCACATGTCTTAAGCAAAAATGAGGGTGGTGAACCTACCACAGGCAACTTCCCACACAACAATGTTCCTCTCCTTTACATTGGCCAAGGGGTTGTGTATCAGAACCTTCATTCTACTATTCATATCCCAGGTTCTAATACGCACGAGCACAAAGGGTTTGAAAAAGGGACACGAACACATGATAAAGGTGGACATTTTGATCGCAATCGCGATCGAGGCTATGACCACCGAAGAGAAGGTAGCAGACACTGTCATGGTGATGGTTCTCCTTCTTCTTCACCTTCATCATCTCCTTCACCCTCTCCTTCAGTATTTGGACATGGTCATAAAGAAAAAGACCATGGGGATGGAGGTAGGCAAAGTGAAAGTCATAGTCGAAATAACTAGGAAAAGGGACAAGGTCACTCTAGAGAATCACAACATAGAAGAAGGGAGAGTAGGAAACAACATAGGCATCATAGATGCCATGGTCAAGATGATCACGATGAACCCCTACTCACTACGTGAAGTATGTTAGACATAACTGAGGCTGTTAGAATTCCAACAAGGCACCAGAAAGATAGTAGGATCAAGCGATTAGATATGAACAATATCCCACGATTTGAAGGGGGATACAACGCTGATCCTTAGAATCACTTATAGGCATTCCATGATGCATGTGCCTTACAAAAGATAGAAAATGAATGAAAAAAACATAAGTTGTTCCCACGGACACTAGTTAAAGAAGTCAAAGGTTGGTACCAATCCTTAGAACCAGAATCCATTCGTAGGTGGAGTACCATGTTAGAATTGTTCAACAATAAGTACCAAATGTACTCCCAAGTGTCCAACCTACGAAAGCAAATCCAAGACTAGAAGTAAGGACGACATAAACCCTTAGATGCTACCATGGGTCGATACTATGTACTATTACATTGTTGTCTTGGCCATGGTTATTCACAAAGGGATCAACTATGCCATCTTGTAGATGGGCTTAGGCATGAAACAAGAAGAACCCTTGGGACTTATGCCCAAGGAAGACTATCCGAGCGTAGGTCCCATCAAATTAAAAGACTATTGGAGCAAGCTGCTAAGGAAGAAGGTGAGCTATAGAAGAGAGAAAGTGCAAAAGAGTATAATTGAGATCCTTTGCTCTGGAAGAGGGGAGTAAGATTTTGTGAGAATGAAGAAGAGTCACCACTCGAAGAGATGGTGAATAGGAAAACTTTTCCTATCCAAAAGTTAACATCAGAAGTATCGATAAAGGTAGACCAAATGTGGGATTCCCTAGATAATAGATTTCAATCCATTCTTAAAATAGTAGAGGAGTCTAGAGAGCAAGGTAGTGATCATGAAAAAGGAAAAAAGGGAGAAGCTGAACATGCACATAGCAAGGGTAAGGGCCAAGTTACCATCATTGAAGAGGTGGTGGAGTTGGAAATAGACAATGATAATGGAAGCAAGATATGTCAATATGACCATCCTAAGGGATGTTGCCTTGTAATCTCACATCTACAAGAGTTTGGGGTGTATGCACTCAACCCATGATTGAATAAACAGCAAACACCCCGAAGGTTACCTTATCCTCAAGATAACCCAAGACAGTTCCACCAACCCTTAACATATTATCCCATTGGAACTCTACCATAATTGATTAAGCAATATCAACAATGGCACTACCCACAATCATGGAGAATGCCACACCAAAGCAACAGTATCCTTACCAGCAACTTGACCCGTATGGATATTACGTGTAGCAGCCAGTCTCTCCATGTGACTCTAGTAGTCATAGTACTCCTTAACCTCACTACCAAGCTCATCAGTATTATAGGACTCCTTCTCCTATGGGCAATGTTCCACAAATGTACCATCCTTCTCATCCAACTGCATCTCTTCCACCAATAGCTCCACTACCACCTACTCCCGCAATGTAAGGAGAAATCCCTATCCAACCGCAGCAATGTAACACCACAAGGGCTATTAACTCTCAACCTACTGTTGGTTTCAACAACCACATGAAGAAAAGACCTTTCTTTAGAACCAACAGTCCAACTAAGTCCTTGCAATCACAAGCGGCTGATTCCTTAGACACCTTAGTATCAATCAAAACGTTGGAGCCTCCTTCAACTCAACCACCACACTCAATGCATACAGTCATGCTAACACATGCCATCACTGATTGGATCAAATTTTTCCATCTTCCTAGGAAATTCTCTAATCCTGGGAGTCCTCTAATATACTTACAAATCACTAGAAATGAATCATGCAAGGCTCTTTTGGATTCAAGTTCCGGTGTCAACTTGATTTCTCAAGAAATGTACAAGGCCTGGAACCTACCTCCATTGAAAAAGAGCAACATTCACCTAGAGTTGGCCAACCAGTCCATCACTATCCCATTGGGACTAGTGGAGGACATTGTTACCACTATTTCTGGGTGGTCATACCCAGCTGATTTTCTAGTGATTTAGGTGAACAACGGTAAGGGGAACTTCCCAATCATAATGGAAAGAGCATGGATAAGCACAATTGATGTGCACCTAGGAATTTGTGATCTTTCCCTGGAAATATCAAAGGAAAACACATTCGAAAAGATCAAGAAGAAGAAATTTCCATGCATCGCATACAGTGACATAGGGTGTAATTGCGTGTAGAGGTCATGAGTTGTGCAAAGTTTAACATTGCCTGCATGCAATCAGTGTGCACAAGTGATCAATATACAAAGATGATTGCATGCAGTAGCCACACGACAAGAAGGCATCCAGTGGCTGATAGTTGATCAAGAAAGTAGTTCAATCATATGCATGGAACCAACTGAGGGTTTGACTTGTGCTTACATCGATAGCATAGATGCATTAGAGCAAGTCCACCACCAACTTCCGAACCTTAACCTTGAAAATATCAACTGGGGGAAGTTGGAAATCCCTAAGAAATTTAAGCAGGAGCCCTTGAGCTAAAACCATTGCCCACCAATATGGAATACACATTCCTTAAAAATGGAAAGCTAGTAATTATTAATGCTAAGCTTGCTCCACAACAAAAAGAGAGATTGCTAAAAGTGATAAACAAATGGTCGAAAGCCTTCACTTGGTCATATCCCAAATTAACTAGAATAGACCCTAGGATATGCCAACATAGGATTTACACCAACCCCTCCATGAAGCCTCAAAGACAACTGCAGAGACATTTGAACCCAAAGCTGAAGCAAGTAGTCAAGGAAGAAATCAAACAACTTCTCAAGGCTAAGTTCATATACCCCATTGCTAATAGCGAATGGGTTAGCCCCTTAGTTATTGTGCCTAAAAAGGGAGGCAAATGGAGGGTGTGCATAGATTTCAGGCTACTGAATATGGCAACATTCAAAGATCACTTTCGTTGCCATTTGTTGACCAAGTCTTAGACACCATCGTAGGGCATCACTATTACAGTTTTTTGGATGGATATAGCGGATATAACCAAATACAAATAGCCCCAAAAGACCAAGCCAAGACTACATTCACCAGTCCTTGGGTAATGTTTGCATACAAACAGATGTCGTTTGGCTTGTACAATGCCCCTGCAATGTTTCAATGATTAGTTCTAAGCATATTCCAATAACAGATAGGAAACGATGTGGAGGTCTTTATGGATGAATTCTCCAATTATGGAGCAAAATTTGATCAAGCCTTGGACCAGTTAGAGCAAGTGTTAAAAAGATGTGTAGAAACCAATTTAAGGCTCAACTGGTAGAAAATCCATTTGATGGTCCAAGAGGGCATAGTACTAGGGCACAAAATCTCACACACAAGGATAGAGGTAGACCCTGAGAAAATCAAAGTTATCCAAGGAATTACCCACCAACTGGAAACTATCAAAGATATTCAATCATTCCTTGAACACACTATCTACTATAGGAGGTTTATTGAGAACTTTTTAAAGGTTGTCAAACCATTGGTGGAATTAACGAAAAAGGACATACCTTTCGAATGGACCAGGGAATGCGAACTAGCTTTCCAAACTTTGAAACAGAAGCTAGTAGAAACACCCATTCTACAAGCTATTGACTATTCCAAACCATTTCATATCATGACTAACGCATCCAACTATACCTTAGGAGCCGTACTTACATAGTTAGATGACCATAAGCATCCTTACTACATCCATTGTGCAAGTAGAAGTATCGCTAGTGCACAACTTAACTACACTACCATAGAGAAAGAATTAATGGCTGTAGTGTTTGCACTAGAAAAGTTTAGACACTATGTATTAGGATATAAAGTATATATACATACAGATCATAGTGTAATAAGGTTCCTCATGAATAAGCCAATGGTAAGCCCTCGTATGATACGATGGCTTGTAATCTTACAAGAGTTCAATCTTACGATGATCGATCATAAAGGCACCAAGAATGTAGTTGCTGATCATTTATCTCAGTTACAATGGGACAACAAAGAGGATGAGTATCCAATTTCTAATTATTTCCCTAATGAATTCCTCTTTGCTGGTGTAGTGAATAATCAATCACCCATGGAGACAAACTGGTACTATAGCATTCTTACCTATCTCCTCACCCAACAAATACCACAAGAGTTAAACCTTAAGAAGAAATAACAGTTTCTTCAACGAGCCAAGTACTTTATGGAGATCAATGGGAAACTTTACAAAGTGTGTCCCAATGGCTTGGTTTGATGGTGTGTTCTCGATATAGATAAACTACGAGTTCTCCAAGATGCTCATGAGGGTCCTTGTGGGGGTCATTATGTTGGGAGATGAACAGCCATCAAGATATTACTTGCAAGATATTATTGGCCTACATTGTTTCGAGATGCCCATCAATTTATCCAATCTTGTGAGCACTATCAACGTGATGGGGGAATGATTGCTAGAATGGAGGATCGACAATAATGGATCCAACCGTTAGAACCCTTCAACATTTGGGGAATTGATTTTATGGGGCCAATTACACTAATGTCCAGTGGAAAAGCTTATATTATTATTATTGTTGATTACCTCACTAAATGAGCAGAAGTAGCTGCTATTAAGGATTGTACATCATCTACAGCTACACAATTTGTTCAAAAAAAAAATCATAAATAGGTTTGGTATGCCTCGTGCGCTTATTTCAGACAATGGTACACACTTCACAGGTGCAACTTTTTGGAAATTAATGCAATGCTTAGGGGTTGAACACAAACTGACAACACCATACCACCCCCAAGCAAACAATTAAGCTGAAGTCACCAACAAGGAGATTATGAAAATATTGATAAGAACTATTAGTAAGTTTAGGTGAGACTAGAGCACTAAACTGAATGATGCTCTTTGGGCATACTGCTCCACATGGAAACTCCCTATAAGCTACTCTCCCCATGAGTTAGTGTATGGTAAATTACCAACACTTCCCATTCAAATTGAGCCCCATACACTATCCATAGCATGTGGCCTCAACCTTGACCTTGATCTAGCACAAAAATAATAGTTGGTAACCCTTAACTTGCTAGATGAAAATCGAATAGCTACCCTGTCATCTAACAAATTACATAAGGCATTCAATAAATAATGTCATGACCTAAGAATTAGGAAAGTTAAATATCAATCGAGAGATAAGGTTCTCTACTGGAATCCCACACATGTGCCACAACGTACTAAATTTCAAACACTGTGGGAAGGACCTTATATTATTTATGCAACTTTTCCTTCAAGGGCCATGACAATATATAAACTTGAGAGCCCGGACAAGAAACTGTTGGTCAACATGCAACAAACCAAACCTTTCCATGAGCTTAGGATAGCCAGTACACATGCTACCTCTGTTAATAGACAACCTTGCTCACTATTTCAAATCTCCTCCTTCCAACTCAGTCATGGGGGAGATGGCCACCTATGCTAACCATTCTAGGCCCTCAGTTCTTTTTGAATTTTTGTTTTACACATTTTTCCAAGTTTTCTTATTTTTGTTTTACACCATTGTTCATATTTTTACTATTTCTTTGTTTGCTTGATTTACTTTTATTCATCATCCAATAAGTGCTCATGATGGTGGATGAATTATATCATATTGATTACTAATGTTTGGTTTTTACCTTTGAATTATGATGCTGATATTAAGGTATGGTCCTTTTGGTAAAACAGGCAATGAGCCCACGCCGTCCACTCATCCATACAACTCTATGGTCTCCTTTGGCTTGGAACTCTATAGTCCCCTCTTTGTAAGTAAACTTGTTAATGAATTGGTAGCTGGGTATTTTTCAAACCAAGGAAAGACTCAAAGGATGAGAAGGGTGTGACTTCAAGGGGATTTGATGCATTTTTTGCTAGCCATTCTCTTGGGTGATTGGATGCTTTTTCTTGGGTTTTTGTCATTCTAACATTGTTCAAAAATTAGGATGCTGAGTAAATAAAAATAAGTCTTTGCATGGTGTGGTTCTCACACAAAAAAAAGTGAGAATTCAAAGCACACCCCTTAGACATAATAAAGCAATATGGGCTACAAGAACTAGTTATGGAATTGAAAATATATGTTACCCATGCCTGAAAGTTCCCTCTAACTAAGCCCCTTTCTCGCTTCCTGCTTCTCCATCTCGCTCTCCTTGGAATGGTGGTGACTCTTTGTGGAAGCATTCTTGTTGCTTCAAGTGGATGGATTGGTCAAGTATGTTGATGCGAGGTCACTGGATGTGGTTTGTTTGAGTCTGGATTTGGGATGAGTTCTACTCAGTCACATTAACCATAAAATACACAAGGGACTTTACACAACCTTGTTCTTGGGATTCCATTCCATTCTGTCCTCTCCATATTTCTTCTCATTTTTCCACGTCATTGTTGGTTTTATCATTAGCACATTTCTAGGTTGATGCATCATTTTTCTTTGGTGAATTCTTGTGGGTAAGTTTTTAACTCTTGCTTCCAAATGACATTCCTAGAGCCTACAAACTCTTTGGTTTGTGGGTTTGTCAAGGCATAAAAGGCATGAGCCTACTTTGGGGAGGACCCATTGGCATTGCTTTTTTGGTACAATTGTTAACTTCTTTTCCTTAAACATTTCTTGCAGTCAATCATTTCTTGTTCCATCCCCATCCATGGCATCCATTTTATTGGTGTTGCCATTGTCATTTTTTCCATCTTTCTTGTTCCTAATATTTTTCCATCTTATAGCTACCAGAGGTTCGCTCCTAGTTGTGGGGGCCCTAGCACAAATTTTTCAATTTTTTCCATTCTACTATTCACCTAACCCTTACACCTTGGGTAGTCACCAGTGATAAATCTCTAAACCAATTTCTACCATAACCACAACTCATCCAATGTGCTTCATATCAAGGCAAGGTATCAACTGCATTATGGTTCATCTATCCTTGCTCATTTGTGACTATGTTATGTGTGCAAATGATGATCATACAAACAATGGACTAGGCTTGGAGGAAGCACTCAAGATGGACCAAAATTGGAGCATTTACAAAAGGAGCAAGTTTGGTAACGTGGTTATGGATAAACAATGGAAGGCGCAATCTAGGCTTTGGCAGAAACATGCTTTATCTTTTTTCTCTCTTCAAGCTACCAAATAAAGGCTTGGATGTTATTTATGTACAAGCATTCACCACAATGGTCATGAACACTAATGTTATAATATGCTTATTGATCTGTTCACTAGGCACGTTGAGTCTATCATCCCATTCCACCATCAGTTGTCAGTTAGTCAATAATCCCATACCTTCCCAATATTTTATAAGGAACTCGAGGATGAGTTTTCATTCAGTCATGGGGGTATGATAAACCATGATATCGGGGCTGCAATATCACATCCACAATATCGGGTACGCAATGTTGGAGCCTACCATGCGATGTCAGATACCCAATATTGGGACCTACCTCCTTGCCTATAAATAAGAGGTGGGCACACTTGGTTTTGTAATTAGATAGTTAGTCCCTTAGCCAAACTCTTGCCTTTTCTCCCCTCCAGAGTTAGAATTATTTTTGTGTGCCTGCAATAGGAGTCATCAAGTGAACGAATCTTTATTTGAGCATTGTGTACTTGAGCACACCTTGTGTACGACAATAAAGACGAACTTTATGATAAACCTTGCAGCATCCAAAATAGATTAATTAGTGTTAATTGATGTTATTAAATGCTTTGTTAGTTAATTAATGATTCTCTCTCACCCTACAACTCTCCTAAGTAAACACACATAGTACAATCACTTCAAGCATGCGTGTAACACTTGGTAACTTAGTAATGATTATCGTTTGGTAATTCCAGTAGTGTTGCGCTGGTTCAAGATGTATACAGCAAGTGAGAATGGATGCTAGTCTTAGGATTAGTTTAAAGCTTAGTTAATCATTAGTTAAGTTAAATTAGTCACTTAGTTATCTCTCTCTCCTCCCTTATTAGCAACAGGACGTAAAAATATAAAAGCTATAAAAATCATATGCCTCAAGCTTACTTCATCATACAATCATGACATACAAGTAAGTTTGGGAAGACAACAATCAACCAACCTGTCCTTGTTCCACAAGGGTGCATAAGCACTTAGTCCTTAGAATTCGACCAGATCATGCGTGAAACGCTCATATTCATATGGTTGAGCGTAGGGGTACCTCGCTGCTCATCAAATTGTGTGCAAAATATTTGGTTAATCAAGAGTACATACATTAAGGCATGCAATAAATGTGCACACAAAATTAATATTCAAAGGTGTCTGTACATAGCAACCACAAAGCAGGACGGCACCTAGTGGTTGATAACTAATTTAGATAGCAACATAATATGCATGGAACCAACTGAGAGCCTAACATGTGCATATGTTGAAGGCATGGAAAAATTGAACAAATTCATTCCCAACTCTCTAATGAAGATGATGATACTTGTTGGGGAGAGTTGGAAATCCTTGATCACTTTAAGCATGAGTCATTAGAGCTAAAAAATTTACTGATCAACATGGAGTATGCATTTTTAAAGAATGGTAAATCGGTCATCATTAATGCCAAACTTGCTCCTGAACAAAAAGAAAAGTTGTTGAAGGTGGTGAATATATGGTCAACAACCTTTGCCTGGTCATATACAGAGCTAACAAGAATTGATCTAAGGATATGCCAGCATCACATCTACATCAACCCAGCTATGAAACCTAGAAGGTAGCTACAAAGGCAGCTGAACCCCAAATTGAAGCAAATCATTAAAGAGGAAATAGAGCAACTCCTTAAGGTAGGGTTCATTTACGTAGTCTTAGATAGTGACTGGGTTAGCCCACTCATAATTGTACCAAAGAAGGATGGAAAATGGTAGGTCTACATCAACTTTAGGTTGTTAAATATGGTAACATTTAAGGATCACTTTTCTTTGCCATTTGTGGATCAAGTATTAGACACCATATCTAGGCATTGTTATTATAGCTTTTTGGATGGTTATAGTGGTTGTAACCAAATCCAAATTGCACTTGAAGATCAAGCTAAGACAACATTCATGAGTCGTTGGGGGACTTTTGCATATTGTAAAATGCCACTTGGCCTATGCAATGCCCCTACAACATTTCAACGCTTGGTCCTTAGTATCTTTCAACAGCAAATTGGTAGTGGTGTCGAAGTCTTCATGGATGATTTGTCCACCTATGGAGCTACCTTTGAGAAAGCCTTGGATTGACTTGAGCAAGTATTGAAGAGATGTGCAGGGACAAACCTACAGCTCAACTAATAAAAGAGCTTAAATGGCATATCCAGACAAACTCCTCTTTGGTGGAGTAATAAGTGAACAAATGCTTGCAAAAGCAACATGGTATAATGACATCCTCACATATCTTCTCACTCAAGAAATGCCACAAGACTTGGATTTTAGGAAAAAGCAACAATTTCTTTATCAAGCCAACTACTTCATGGAAATCCATGGACACCTTTACAAGGTGTGTGTCGATGGCCTGATCCATTGGTTTTTCCTTGATGATGATTAACTATGCATTCTCCATGATGTTCATGAAGGGCATTGTGGAGGCCACTATGTAGGGAGATGCACGACCATAAAAATCTTGATGGTAGGATACTATTGGCCTACAATCTTTAGGGATGCCCACTAGTTCATCAAGTTTTGTGAATGTTGTCAACATGATAGGGGGATGACCGCTAGCATGGAAGATCCTCAACAATGAATTCAACCATTGAAACCTTTCGACATATGGGGCATTGACTTCATGGGTCCCATCACACCCATGTCCAACATGAAGATGTATATTATAGTAGCAGTTGACTACTGCACAAAATGGACAAAAGCAGCAACCCCGTTTCTAATTGTACATCATCCATTGCTACCAAATTTATACAACAAAATATCATGAATAGGTTTGGGGTGCCACATTCACTAATTTTTGATAATGAAACTCATTTCACCGGTGCCACATTTAGAAAATTATTACAATGCTTGGGGGTAGAACATAAATTAACAACAGCTTACCACCCCTAAGCCAATGATCAAGTAGAGGTAACCAACCAAGAGATTACAAAAATACTAATGTGAACCATTAGAAAATATAGGAAGGACTAGAGTACAAAACTTAATGATGCTCTCTGGCCTTATTGTTCAACTTGGAAACTTCTTATTGGCTATTCTCCCTATGAGTTAGTGTACAAGAAACTTTAATGCTCTTGATTCAATTTGAGCTCTGTACACTCTTAATGGCCTATGATCTAAACCTTGATCGAAGTCTAGCACAAAAGGAAAGATTGATCAATCTAAACGTGTTAGACGAAAATTGCTTAGTGGCCCTATCCTTGAATGAGGTGAACAAGGCATTCAGCAAGCAACGTCATGACCTTAGAATCAAGAAAGTAAAACTTCAACCAGGAGATGGGGTTCTTTACTGGAACCCCACACATGTACCTCAAAAAACAAAATTCCAAACATTGTGGGAGGGACCTTATATAATTTATCAAATCCTTCCCTTTAGGACCATGTTGATCCAGAAACCTAACTACCCGAATAAAAAGCAATTGATCAACATCCAATAAGTGAAGCCTTTCCTCAAACCAAGATAGGCTAGTGTAAATACTACCTCAATAGATGAACAACCACGTTCTATTTTCCAGATCTCCTCCCTCCAACTCAGTCATGGGGGAGATGGCCATCCATGCTAACCATTACCATGGCCTCTCAGTTTTTCTACCTTTTTGTTTTTCATGTTTTTGATTTTACAAATTTTTCTCATTTTACACCATCTTTAGTACGTTTAAAATTTCTTTATTATTTTACACTTTCTTATATATTTTACTTTATTTTGTTTTCTTTTGTTTAAGTGTGATATTTTCTCATTTTTGTTAATAAATCTGCTTTATTATCATAGAACACAATGCCGATGTTGTTGTTTACTAATGATGGTTTGTGCTTAATGTGTGGTTGTCAATGTCTGGTTTCTATTTTGAATTCTAATGTTTGATGACTTTGACATGGTTTATGCTTCATGGAATAGGCAGTGAGTCCACAACATCTGCCCATCCAATAAACTCTATGGTTTTCCTTGTTTTGGGAATTTGAGATCCATTTTCATTAAAGAAACTTTTAATCAATTGGTGACCTTGGTAGTTTCAGAATTAGGAAGGATTCAAAGGTTTGTAAAGGGTGTGACTTCAAGGGGACCCATTACTCTTTGTCCTATTCTTCTTACTTGAGTGCTTGAGTGTTTTTCATGGACTTCTTACCATTCCACAACAACCAATAATAGGAAGATGAATAAGTCATTACATGGTGTGGTTCCCATTCAAAAAAAAAAACAACGGGAATTCAAAGCATATTCCTTTAACATGAATAAGTCCTCACATGGTGTGGTTCCCATTTCAATAATAATAATAATAATAGAAATTCAAAGCACACCCCTTGGACAAATAAATGGGCTACAAGCACTAGTTATGGGACTCGAATAGCATGACCTATGCTTGAAGGTCCCCTCTAACTAAGGTCCTCTCTCTTACTTCCTACTTCCCTTTTCTTCTCCTTGTGGAATGGTGGTTGTTTTGTGGAAGCACTCTAGTATCTCAAGTAGATGGATTAGTCTTAAAGTGGTAATGCGAAGTCACTGAGAGTAGATGATTTTGGTCTAGACTAAGGATGAAACTTCCTAGGTCATTTTAACCACAAAAATCCCCAAGGGACTTCTTATGACCTCAACTTGGAACTCCATTCCACCTTCTCTATCATCCATCCATGCTACCATAACTCACCTCACTATAGAGGTCTATGTTATGTTCTATGTCTTAGTTTAATGTGTTGGGATTCTTGAATGGATTCTTTCGGGTTGGTCTTTAACTTTTCATGACCATTAATTGATTGTGGGGTCCACAGACCCTTAAGTTAAGGTTATGCAAGGGCAAAAAGAGCATGAGCCTACTATGGAGAGGATCCACTTGTATAGTTCTTGGTTTGGTTAGTTAAGTTTCCTTACCTTTAACATTGCTACAATCCTACCTTTCGCATTTTCCATTGTGTAAACTGCTCAATACTCCTTAATCTTTCATTTCATTCATCCACTAAATCAATTTTTCTCTATTTTTCTTCATTTTTTCAAATTTATGAGCTTCAACACCCTCTTCTCATATTTTCATACTATTCTTGGTCTTATGAGCTCTCATTTGACTCCAATTTCATCCAAAAATTCCTTATATTTTAAAAGTTTGACCAAGTCAACGATGATTGATGACTACGTAGATGAGGCCTTGTTGACACAACCGACCATGTCAATGAGGCCTTGTCAACTAGGCCTCATTGACACAATTCTTAGATCCTATATATACCACCAGCCACTTTGGAATTTTTTGCAAATTGCTCATAACATAGGGAATTCTTGTAATTTTTCAGAGCCCAAAACCTTCTAGAGCTCATAACTTCCCAACCATTTGTCTAAATCACTTCATTTTTCAATCTTGCACTTATCAAAGATAAGATCTTTATCATGGGGGCCACAAACCTTAAGGTTTCTGATGAAAAATTGATGAAATTCTTTGAAAATTTTTCTAACTCCCCTAAAGGGTTAATAACCTTAATCATATATAAACATCAACTTTTTCCAAAGTTAATCCTTCCAACAACCTTTAGGATGAATTATTCATAATAGCACATAAAATAAATGATAATTGGATTAATTAAATCAGCCATAATTACAACTTAGCCAAGTGTAACTATCCTCAAGAGTTAAGGTACCCCAATTGTTTTAAGGTACACAATGATTGCTAATCCATGGTCTTCTTGTGATTACAAATGGCACCCAAACAAAAACATCTATAGGAAGGAGAACCCTCACAACCATGGGAGAAACAACCCAAAGCTTAAAGGGGCCAACAAGAACAAGGCCAAGAACTATTAAAGGCAACCCATGCAATGGGACCTCTTTGGGAGGAGCCTGAAGTGGAATCTGTCCAGCAGATTCCAGGGGAAGAAGTGCCAACCGAACAATCACAAAGAGGAGAAGTGCCTAAACCTATGCTAAGGCTTGAGGTCACTTTGATTGAAGCTTGCCTAGACATCATTCAGTCTTGATACATTCAAAGATAGGCCCTTCAAGAGATCAACTTTGGGTCATTTTTGGACAAAGCCCTAGAGGATATCAAGACACAACTATAGACCTCTCCCATGTGGCTAGTCATAGTGGGGAGTGGTACATGGGAGAGACCTATCTCTTCTAGAGTAGCCGAAGGCCAATGTCCATTATCAAGATTAAGGACATTCAAGTGTCCTACTTGGCAGAAGCAATTGCACAAGCACTTGGGTTGCCTAATATAGGAATGCAACTAGCAAAATTCTCTACAAAAGGTGATCCTGAGGCTAAGAGGGAGTGGACCTAGCGATGCTATGGGATCGACCATAAGGAGTATGGTGTGCTCACACTGGCACAGCAGATTTATTTCAAGATTGCAACCTATCACCTTAATTCAATGGTGAGGCTAAGCAAGGTGACTGCTTTCTTCGCTCAAGCATGCACCACTCTAAGTGGGAAGTTCCCTGTTAACCTTCCATAATTGTTATACTTAGAGATTGAAAAACATTTAAAAGAAAATGAATGTGGAAAGAAGACCCTACCCTTTCCATGCCTCATCAGAAAACTTTACAAAAGGGAAGGCATTATTTGCTACTCTAATAACACCCTTAGGCATGTTCCCTTGGCCTCATGGGTAGAAATCATGAAGGATAAAATGCCAACAACAACTCAAGAAGAGGAGCTACTGCCACCACCACCCACTCAGGAAACAACACCAAAGGCCTGCATAACCATTGAACATCTGCAAAAAATCTAAGAATAGCTCTTGAACAAACAAGAACAACAAGTAGGAATAAGTAGGTCGAATCCATCTGTGTATCGACCAATAATGAGTTATCTTAATGAGGTGGCCCAAATAGTTAGCTAAATGGAGAGGGATGGTTGCATTGTCTCTACCCAAAGAACATAGCTGCCTTTGAGGTTGGATCCCAATGCTCAAGAGGTGATGGTGTCACTAGCAACACATCATCTATTAATGCTGCCACTTTCTCAGTGAAGTTAGAGGAAGGCAAAGAGGCAACTATCTTGGTGATGCAGCACCATGGGTAGGAGACAATGATAGAAGTGGTAGCTGACTGTGTAACTGAAGTGTTGAATGAATCTGTGATGTTTGTACCAGATGTATCTGCACTCCAAGATGTGCAAATGTTCATAGGCATGGTTAGCGGAAAGTTAGATGCAACTCAACATGAAAAATTGTTGGAACAACTATCAGGAACTAGGCAACTGACTCCAAACATCTTTAATCTTTTGAAGAACATCATTGCAACCCAATTAAAGCTACTGAATGCAAGGGGTAGATGTATTATTTTGGAGGGACAACTAGAAACAGCCCAAGAGCAAAATCAACACTTGGCCACAAAGGTTGCCAAACTTCCTACCCAACTTGTTGAACAAATAGTCCTCAGCCCAGTAGTGACAAGAGATGAAGCTATCAAATAGCTTCAAGAACGATTTTAGAAGGCTGAAGAGGAGGCAATGATGGCCATCTTCAAATAGTCCATAGTTGAAGTTGAAATGCACTCAATCAAAAAGGACTTGAATCAAATGTGATAAGAGAATGAAGCATTGACCATACAAAATCATCGCCTACAAAATGTTGATGCGTAGAAAGATCAAATGCAAGAATTCATTCATCAACAGTAGGAGCAACTTGCCAGGGTAAACACTAAACTAAGGAAATTGACCATGGAGAACTGTAATCTATTAATGAAGGAGGTACTCACCTTGTGCCAAAAATTGACCATCAAGATCACTGCTTGGAAGAACAAAGCACTCAAATTCGAGACAGTGAAAAATCACTATAGGGACCAATTCAGTTTGCAAAAAGAAGTGAATGAAAAACAAATCCAAATGGAAAAGGCTAAAGTAAATGAAGCCCTCCAGCAACTCCATTAAGAAAGAGAAATGTGGTAGCCCATCCTTGATGGGATTGATGCCTATAACAAAGTGGAGATTCACTTGAAGGAGTTGCAAATCGAGGAGATGACAAAGTACATGGAGTTGGCCAATCTCCATTATGCAAACCTAGCAATGCTAACTATCGAATGGCCATGGTCAAAGTTAGAAAGACAAGTGGCTAGCTCATATCTACTATATGAGGCTGAGTTCAAGCACCAAAAAAGACACCAAGTAGAAGCTTGAGACTACTAACACTAAACTCAAAGTTCTCATAGGGTGATTTAAAGATCAACGATCTATATTTGAGAACCTAGCTAGATGGATGAATGACTACTAGGAGTTGAAGAACACAGTGAGAGTGTTTGACATTGAATGCAAATAGTTTGTCACCTGGTTCGTCAATGCCAAGGAGTTGTTTCTAACAATCCCGTGTCCTTGGGATGTGCTCGTTCCAACCCACATTGGGAAAGCTACATGGATGGCACATGATCCTAGGAGTAAGGAGGAGAAAATGAAAGCACTGCTAGATGCTTTTCACCTCCTACCTGAAGTTGTAGCAGCAACAGGACAACTGCAACCACCTCAACCATTGCTAGTGCATGGAGCCGATGAAGGTCCCTTAGAACCTTAAGAACCACACCGCCTGGGACTATTTGATCTTCTCCAACAAGCTTCACATCATCAAGGAATGTGTTGTCCAATTATGAAGAGGTGAATCATGGTGTTTAATTTTGTGTCCTAAACACCTTCATTTTTTGTAATGTGTTGATCCGTACACTCCATTTTTTGTCAAGTCAATCAGTTTGTTTTGTGTGGAAAAAAGTCAATTAATAATCCCACACCTTTCCAATTTTGTAACAGAATTCGAGGATGAGTTTTCACTCAATCGTGGGGGTATGATGAGCTGCGTTAAGTTGGATGCATTAATGAGGCCTCATTAATGCGGCCTTGTCGATGCAGTGTTGGTTTTCTAGATTTTTGGCTATAAATACATGCTTGAAGCTACATTTATGGCATAGTAGATTGTAATTGCAATAGAGCTCTTGCATATTTTCCATTTGAAAGTTAGAATTTTTCCTCTAAGTGCCTACAACAAGAGTTATTGAGTGTATGGATCTTTATTCAAGCATTTTTGTACCTAAGCACGACAATGTGTGTGGCAATAAAGATGAGCTTTGTGATAACCTTGCAGCACTTTTGATAGATTAGCTACTTTATTGATGCATTTACTGTTTCCAATTATTTATTAAATGTTTTCAATTAATTATTAAATATTTCCCAGTTATTACATTAATGAGATAATTCAATGAGATAGATTACACACATAAGTATGACCGCTTCGAGCGTAACACGTATTCGCTTGGTAATCCCAGCAACATTATTGCTTGGTACACCCAGTACTGTAGCGCTTGGTTGCCCAACAGTGAATATGTGAGTTTAGGGCATGTACGGAAAGTAAGAATGGATACTTATGTTAGGATTAGTTAATTAGTTAATTTAGATTAGTTAATAAAATCCCTTTTTATCTACAATTCAAGCACCCAACTATAAAACATAAAAATGATAAAAATTGAATGCCTCAGTTACACTTAACCATACCAATGAATGTCACAAGTCTAATTGAAAGAACAACAATTAACCTTAAGGCTAGATTCACTTTCTAAAGGGCTAGTGCACTAGAAATGACAAAGTCTGCAAAATTCAAATGAATCACATGTGAACGCTTTGTGATTTGTATGGTTGGGCATAAGGGTACCTCGCCACTCATCATCTATTATGGCAATTTGACATAGCATAGAACTTACTTTCAATGAAATTTATTTTTCATACAATTTAGCTTAAATATTTTACTTTTTCATTGCACATAGAATCATGGTAGAATGAATGTGACTTGGCCTCAAGCATAAACCTTGTATTACTTTGGTAATCTCAACAACTAGCCACTTGGTACACCCAACAATGCATTAGTTTGGTAATCCTAGTGGTTAATACTAATGATCTAGAAATATGATTGTAGGTTAAGGAATGAATGCTAGTTGCTCATAGGCTGGCTTAAGATTTATTTTGTTGTCATTATTTTGATTCATTGATGAAGGAAATTCTATGTTTCTACTTAGCTTAGCCACAACCTAATAATATCAACTGATCATATATAAGTGGGAAGACAATGATATATAATTATAGTCTAACTCCCTAAATGTTATTTCTAGTCCATCTACATATTACGACATGGTTTATTATATGATGGAATGTTAGACATACTCACTACTCATCAACCTTATGCTCTAGTTACATTATCATTGAATTTTTCCATTGACTCTTTTATAGCTTCTGTGCAAGTTGATGCAGGCTTAAACTTCATTGGATGATTATTATATCACACAATTGATGAATCATTAGTTGGCTGAGATATTACAAATGCTATGTCATAGATGCTACATCACATCTGAGTTGTAGCATCCTTATTGGTGCATCTTAGTTGGCTGTTACATCGTAGATGCTACATCACATGTATTTTACGAAAAAGTCAAATTTTGATCAACTACAATACTACATATTCGATATTGTAGCTTCAATATCGCATATTCGATATCATAGCACATGCTATATCATCATACATTTGATATCGTAAGATGTGTGCCTACCTATAAATACAACACTTGGGGGCACAATCTGAATAAGTTTCATTCCATCCTTAAGGTATATTTTTGTAGTTTCATTTTGTAGTTTTAGCGATAAAGTGAATGCTTGTAGTGTGGTGTTAAGCAGTTGTACAAAATCTTTATTCAAGTGAAGTGTACTTGGACACAATTCATGTCAAGAAATAAAGATCGAGATTATTTTTCATCATTGCAGCATCTACTTAATTTTATTATTTTACTTAGCATAGTTTTTACTATTTTCTTAGTTTAATCATTTACATTTCCAAGTACTTTACTTTCTTGTTCATTAGTAAAGCAGAACAAGTATGATTGGTTTCGAGCATTTAAGTGTAATCATTTGGTAATCCCAGTAGCATTATAGCTTGATTTGCTAGTACCATAATGTTTGGTTACCCAGCACCATAATGTTTGGTAACCCAATGACGGTTACATGAGCCCAATATGCGTACAGTAAGCGAGGACTGAATGCTCATTGCTCTAGGCTAGAGTAGATTTATATTACCATCAGTATTTAGACTTAGGATTAAATTTCATTCTCAGTTATGTTTATTGCTAGGAGTAATCAAGGCCTAACAACATCAATTATCATATGTCTCACTTTGGACTAAACCATATGTGAGAAAGCTACCACTAGTCTAAGTGGGAAGACAATGTCCTACGATCAATGCTTAACAATCTAGATGCCATAACTAGTCTTATCCATGGAATTCGATCGAATCATGTGTGAACACTTGTGATTTGTATGATTGGGCATAGGGGTACATGCTGCTCATCAACAACTATTATTGAAATTAAAAATTTATTTATGTTGATTAGGAACTTCTAAATTTGTCAAATTGGTTGTAGAATTCATTTTATGGAATTTTTTTGAAATCCCTTTTATTATCGATTATGAAAATTTGCATACTTTTGGATAGACTCTAATGTTGGTGCCAAAATTCAAAGGCCATTAAAAAGCTATTACCAAAGGTGTAAAATAAAGTAATCAAAAAATAATGTAATCCTAATTAAGTATGAGATAAGTTATTGATGGTATTGTTAGAACAAGGCTAAGATGATGAGGATGAAGTTCATTCTTGGGTATTCAAGTGCAAATGTTAGGTTGAAATACTCATTTGTGCATAATCAAATGTAAAGATGATATGACAACATTCTTGGAGTCATTTACTTACATTGAAAATAAAAAGGTGTTAGCCTAGAGGCAAGACTCTTGATTTGGAAGTTTCAAGTTATGGGTTTAATCTTGATGGACAATGTTGAGTTATAAAGTTGTAATTTAACAATATGTCCTTGGGAAAATTATTATTAAAAAAATTTAAATTCAATTATATTGAAATAATGTATTTTTATTGTTTCTTAACCCATGTAGATTTTTCTCTGATTTTTCTCTAGAAAACAAGCTTTACAGTTGTGTAAGTTCAACCTCTTTGTGGTAGGAATATTTTCTTCACGTTGTTTGATTTTGTAAAGTAACTTAAAATATTTGGCACTCATTTAATTATGCAGTGTAACCTAAGATATTTGCTATGCTCAAGTGAACCACACACCTTGTAGTTCACTCTTTTTGAAGTCATGTTGCTTGTCCTTTGGTGGAACTTGATGCAATTTGGAAAGGGTTTCAACGAAGTCACAATTTTTCTAAAAATTGATTATATAGTGAGTTTTGCTTTATTGTGACCCTAGCTATTATAGAACTTCTCATTTATAAAAAAAGTTCAAAGTCTTGGTTGATAATATCATGCTTTCTCAAAGTACTATATATATTAGCATTAAAAGTGAATGTTTACTTATATTCATTAAAACCCTCTTGAATCTATTGAACCACACCTATTTTATATTACTAAGACTCTTACTTAAGCTAAAACCTCTTATTAAATGCGCTGGGATAATAATTTACTTTGCTTCAATATTTACTTATTCGACATGGCATTGCTACTTGCATAAGGTAAACTGCTGACCATCATAAAATCTTAAGCCACCTTAATCAGAAAAAGAAAGGCACCAAAATGACGACGACCAAAAGAAGTGGAGGGACACCTTAATTTTCGAAGTTGCAAATTCTTACATTGCAACTTAAAACATTGTGCGAGGTGGGCTGTGCCATGGCGAAGCTATAAGTCCGTTTAATCTCCCTCGCTGCTCGCCTAAATTCGAGTTCTAAGTTTGAACAATTGCAATTTCAAATAAAGTAGGAGTGCAGAGCTACCGAAATGGCAAATAAAGTAGCTAATTTGAAAAAACACCGCACATGGTTAATAGCTTCCGTTTCAATGCACGGTAAATTTGGGCATATAAACAAGTACAAAACATCAATCAAACCTTTGCTGCAAACGCATTAATCAAACCACGGCGGGTTAAGGAAGGCGGAATCGAGGTCGAGAATAAGAGAGCAAAAAAGGCAGGCAAGGCAAACAGGAGAACGCGGGCGGATTTCACAGCTTAGCCTGAATCCAAGCCATGGCCTTCTCCTTCAGGCCGCCTGTAACACCTGCAACTCCGGCTTCATCACCATCATTTTTCCAGACACAGGCACTGCCTCAGTTTCAAACTCAAACTCAGCCCAGTTTTTCTCCGTCTCCCCCGTTCGGTGCTCCTATTAATACTAGCATTGTTCAGCAGCAACAGCAGCAGCAGCAACAACAACAGCAGCAGCAAATTCACCTCTTCACCAACGACAAAACTCCCATCACTTACCAGACCAAATGGTCAGACATCCATCCAGATTCCCAGAAATTTCTTCTCTCAATCGAGTAAGTTCCATGCTCTCCACCTCTCTCTTTCTTCCTTTTTAATTGTATCTTAGCATGTACTCTATGTAGCAGCACACTTTATTTCAGCAGTGGTTTTTGGGTCTCTGTGTAAGTGTTTTTCAGTTGTTATTCTTGGTCTGTCGGTTGCTGTGCTACCATTCTTTCTGTCACTTTCACGTCTTTGCTTAACCTCCAAACCTGTTAAAGACCATGGTGAAAACCTGTGGTTTCTCACTTGTCTCATGCTGTCAAGAATTCTCAGTTGGTTCAGCCATCTGTTTGATAATTGTATTGATGGCAGGTTTCGAGGTTTCTTAAGCATTAGTGTCCTTTTGAAAAAAGTAATTTTCAGTGACTGCTGAAATTCACGGATTGGGTGAAAAAATCTTAATTTTTTAAATATTCCTTGTTATTATGTCAGGCACTCTCGGAACTTCATGTTTCGATTTGCTAGCGATTGTTTTGAATTTGATTATGGCTCTATGTCCAATGCAGAGAAAGAATTTTTCAGTATAGGGATGAGAGTGAGAAACTTGATCAGTGTGCTCGGCTCTACGATACATCCTCCATAAATGAAGATTTTGAGGTTGATGCAGCCCGAATACTGCAGGTTTCCAAAATTCTATTCGTTCAAACCCATCCTCCTGCATTATATCTATTAATAATTTTATATGACGTCATTGTTGCACGATAAGCTTTGTGAATGCATTTCTCGCATTCATTGCATTTATACATATTTTATTCGAAACAAATTGTCCAGATGGTATTTAAGCTTTTATACTGTCAAGAAAGCTGTTGTAGAGAAATGACTACATCTGCGAATAGATGGAAATCTAAAAGACACTGCAGGAATATGCTAGATTCTTTATAATAGGGAACAAACATTGTTCTAGTTTCCAAGAAATGAAAGAATATATATCATAGATATAGAGATATGTGATTATATATAACTATAAGGTGTTGGAACCCTGAAATAATTATAATATAGTTACACCCCAAGATACATAGTCCAGTTAGAACCTAATAACTCAGCATTGTCTACCAGAATCAAACCCATGACCTAAAGCTTTCAAATCAAGAATTTTACCACTAGGCTAACACCTCATTGTTAATGATATAATATTATTGCCAATATTTCAGTTTGTTAATGAGAGCATAGCGACCAACTTGTTGCTTTGTATGCAACAGGTTGCCTGTTTGAGCCGTGCTTGAGGCACTAATATGTTTTGTTTAAGTTCTACAAAGTATTGTTTTGGCTGTATAGCCTGGGGGTATGAGTTTCACTTATGTATGTTTTTTTAAGGCATTTTGTATGTGGCCATGTTTTAACTTTGACATATTGGTGCTAATAACTCTGTAGGTTCAAAGTCCGTTTTCTATCTTGAAAAGAATTTTTTAAAAATTAGTCCACATTCAAAATGATGGAAAATACTAGGTTATTTTTTAAACATCTGATGGGATAAAGGCAATTATGACCTAGTTTTCTGGAAGAAGCTAGGCCCAGGGGATCAATTTACGGTACTAATATTCTAATGAGTTAGTTAAAAGTTATGAAATAATAATAATAATACAAAGCTCTTCTCTTGCTTCTTCAAACATTCTACGGAACTTACTGTTGTATGTACAACATTAAAAACACCTTGTTTACCTTATTTGTGCCTTGCATTTGTGACTATTTCCACCATTACAATCATTAACACCTGGCCCATGCCATTAACCCACTTTCACAATTCTAAATATTAATTGACACTGACGTTACAAATAACAAAACTTGCTAATTAAAATTAAATAATATGATTTCCTACCATGCATTAACAATGCAAGAAATCTAGCATTTTACATGCTCACAAAATATGGCATCATGTAGGTAGCCAGCAATAGTCAATCATTGTCTCACCCTTTGTTTACCTTAATGGTCAGCCCATCCTAGTGGGATGAAGGCACCAAGATGACGACGACATGTTAAGATAAATAAAAGACAGTGCTCATTAATGCCATCAGGACTTGCAAGCTAATTCTAAATATATGATTAACCCATTTTGTATGCTAAGAAAAAATACTTAAGGATTGATCCATGTCCAAAACTGAGGAAAATGTTTGGTTATTTCTGCAAAATTATCCTTCAATCTTTTCTCAAGGTTTGATGTCAGTTTAAATACTTTAGAGTATTTCATTTAGGTTAACTATTTTTGTAAAATTACTGGAACACATTTGTTGTCAGAAATATGGGACACCACACATGTTAATGGGAACATAATGTTAACATGTAAAGAAATTCTCCATTTCAACTGAATAGAACAGCTGAATATTGATTACTTTTAATTTTTTCTTGTAATGTGTTTTTATGTATACAGGAACTAGGAGTGATCAGTACTGCAATTGATAGAGAAAAGGTTTCACTCCAACAACTTATGAATGTTGCAAAGGAGTTGTTCAGAAATGCTGAAGTTGCCGTTCGTTCATTCATTATGCTGAGGCCAAGATTTATCCGTCAGCCAGTGTCATCTGCCACTACATCAGGAGCACCAGCTGTTTCTACTGGTGTTAACATTTCAAACCCAGCATCCTCTTCGTTGCCTACTTCCACAATGTCTTTATCTGAGTTTTACAGTGGGTTGCCCACCAAGCCATCTCCATTCTTATGTAATACGATTTCAAGATTTGAGAGGCAACTTTCTAAGTTTCGGAAATGGATTGAGGAATTAGAACGGTTGCTTTTGTCTGAGAAACAGGAACATGACATTTCTACTACAGATACAGCACTATTGCAGTCATTTCCACTTGTACTATCTAATGTTCATGACTATTTCATTTATGTTGCTGCTCAGGTAATTTCATGGTTTTGATTTTATTTTGCCTCTGTTTTTTTCTGTCCTTAGTTGTTAAAGCATGTTAGCACATATCTGAGAAACTTGTCTTAGTGCCATTTAGTCTTTTCAGTTTTACTGTTATTACAGTTTATGGTCGTTTTGTCATTCTATCTGCCTGTGTTTTTTGCGTGAGAAATTCTGAATACTAATCCTTCGCTTGGCAGAATGAGAAAGTTTTATAAAAATAGCAACCAATTGTGTCGATTATCGAATTTGCCCACTAATGAATTTAGTATGCTATGAAGAGTTAAAGAACAAGAGACTAATAGTATTTCACGACCAAATTTAAAGGCAGGAGATTGTAGATAAAATGGTCTTGATTGGGCACCATGGAATTATAGACGAGTAATCAATCCACACATCCTGGTGGAAAAGTATACAATTTCATACCCATAAGTTGTGAAAGCTTCATTGAAAAGGTTTTATACATTAACACTTTCGAGCTTTAATGAGTGACTTGAAGAAATTACTATTATATGATTGCGGTCATATCTGTTTTTCAATATATTATTTAGGAAAAGTTTGTATTGATGGGACGTTTTCTTCTCCAATGAGGAATGGTCCTTGTTTCCCACTTACCATTTGCTACATTATATACTTTTGACGGTAAAGTTTAGTGTTGGCCTCATTTTTTAAATCTTTTATAGAGACCATTTAATGAGATTTACCCATTGTTTATGACGATGTTTTAATGATTTTGGAAAATAAGGTGTTCTAATAATTACAAGTGTTGTCTTCGATAACAAATATGTCAAATATCGTGGTGCCGTAAAAAGAAATATTACATTCTGTCAACTTATTTAATACTCATCTTTCAACCTTAGCCAAGTAGGGTAATACCTTTCAGTATTGTTTGGCTGCAACATGATGCCTTTGTTGAATAAGTGGGTTGCCCATTTAAAAAATTTTGATAATGGGCACATGTGAGTCTCATTAATGTCTGCATCCAACACAAGCATCCCCTAGTCAGTTGTCCTCTAATGCAGTTTATACCTCATCTCTCACAACTTTTGCTTTGCCACATAAAATGATGGGTATGATAAGCAGTAGTGTGAAATACACATTTGGTAAACATCTGCCAAGAGATGCCTTTTAAGATGCAAAATAAGTGCAAAAATGGAAATTCTGTAGTTATTAAGAAAGTACTATGTTATCAATTGAAATGTCTTGAAAATTCAATAACGGGTTTTAAACATATCTTAAATTGTTCTCTCCAATAGTGGATTTAAATATTCCAATGCATTTTGTGAAAAGAGCTTTTAGGTTCAGTAAACTTATCTTCCTCTGATCCTTGTGAATAGGTTGAAAATTTGCACCAACGGGTTCAATCAATGCGTTCTGCTTTTCTTGCCGATCAACGTCGCAGGGGTGATGAAAATGATCCTTTTCTTGAAGCTGACAGAAGAGAAGTGGCTAAAAGGGAAGCTGCAATGAGAAGAGTTCATCCAGCTATGAATGCAGCTGCACTTCCACAGCCTTCCACACAGGCAGCTGGTTTATTCACAAGTTCAGCAGCACCTGCCTCTGCATTTTCGGGTATGCCACCTGTGCAGTCAAATACGAGTGGATTTGGCACCAGCTCATCTGGGGCAGGGTTTTCTATCCTTGGAATACCAGCAGCCACCACAAATCCTTCCCCTTCCCCTTTTGGAACCACTGGTGCTGCAAGTATATCGTCATTTGGATCATCACCATCAATGTTTGGAGCAAACACGTCATCACCTTTTTCTCCTACAATGGCTGCAAGTTCTCCTTCTTTATTTTCAACACCTGCTTTTGGTAGGGATGCATTGTTTCTTTCCTAGTTGTATGTTTCAATCTGAATATATTTTCTATAATACGAGTGTGGGTTTGCCACACAATACTGGAAACTGGAAACTGGAATCTTTATGACATCCAAAGACCTGGGGATTCATTGGGCAGGTGAAACATGCATGGAATGCAATTTAAAAACTTCATTCATAGAGTTAGCAAGTAATTGTGGACAAGTTTAAACAAATTAATCAGATCATAAGCATTAATGTTCCATTTGCTTCTACATTGTAGAAACATTTGACATTCATCTTTAATAACACTTTGGTTACAGAGGTGACAGGTCTGATCTTCCGTTGGAATGCTAGTCCATCTTCCAGTTGCTATTCTAAAATAATGAGAACTCATTATTGCTATGCTAATTTGAGCTCATAGCTGTTCAGGAATTGCAGCATTTAAATAGTTTACCTTTGCAATGATGCTTCTTTTATGCTATTTAATCAAATTGCCATTTCACTTCAACATGAGCCAACATATTTTGTACTGCCTTGTGTCTAATAGTTTGACAGAGTTGTTTGGAAAGGCAACAAAAATTTTGATTATCCATGTTCCATTTAGGGGGCTATCACTTGGAATGATCGTAAGGTGCTTATTTCTCAAGTCGTACAGTATTGATTTAAGCCTGGGTGTAGCCACTTGAAAAGATGTTAGACTTCTGCTCATCCACCGGCCCTCCCGAGACCCTGCTTGGCAGGATGAGCATTAAGCCTCTGGGTAATGACCCTTTATGTACCATTTTTGGAACCATAAATTTACCTGGTAGTACCAACCTTCTTGCTGAGCAGCTTGTAATACTGACTTGGAGAACTTATGGAGGGTAGAATTAGCTACATTACAGGTATAAGCAATAGGCTAACAGATAGTCTCTACCTCCAAAGGCAACAACCCTGTTTCCAAGGGCAATATGTCATATAAAGTAAGTCTTTTAACTTGGAATTCCTCTAATAGATATTGCTTTTTAATGTTTTTCAACCTGTGCCACTGTTTTCTTGTTAGCTGAGGATCCCAAGCAACACATCCATATAATAGGACCCTGTTTTCATAGTAACAGCAGCAAGTTATATACCAGGAATTTAGAAAGTGCATAATTCTGCTTGTAACCAATAGATTCACACTCAAGTTCATCCATGCCACCTGGGCACACATTTAAATATGTGTTCAGCTTAGTCTGCAGTAGACAGCCAACCAACTGGCCAAATAACTATTGATACATCGGCAGTGTTCTGTAATGGATCATTCCAAATTGATGGGATAAAGGCAATAAAAACAATGATGAATCAAATAATGAGCTTAGTCAGTCTAAATGTTAATACAACACCTTGTGGACTTTCTGGCATACTGTCTGTCTAGAGAGAACACGCAGCAATTTGATGGTTTCCTAGTTGAGTAATGTCATTATGTGCCATGTACACCATTGTACATATTCAGAAGTATGTGTGCTAGTTGGGATAAATAACATGCATATATTGTAAAACACTTGAAGTTGGAAATGATTGCAACCGGAGATCGTTGTCTTGCTAAGGAAATCAGTGCCGTGAGGATAATTTGTAAATAGGTTTAAACAGCAGCTTTGGGTAAGGCAAAGTGATCACATAGGTATTAATGTTCACTTAGATAAAGTGTTTGGATATTTGAGCACATCTAGTTTGTCTTTTAGCGAACATTCATTTAGATGTTTGGATTGAAAACAAAACTGTTGAAAGAGTGATGAAAATAGAGGCAAAAGGAATCTATTCCATATGTTGTTTGTTTTAAAACGGACAATCCTAGTCAAAACATTGTGAATCCCTGCATACTTAAACATGTAAATGGGGTTATATTCAGATTCTTTATTCTATTAAAGAAGTAACTTAATTGCTACAGGTTCATTATCATCATCATCATCCTAACTTTGTCCTAACAAAATGGGGTCAGCTACATGAGTTCTTTTTCACCATTTGCCTCTATGAAGAGCTAGATCTTTGTGTATTTGTAGTTTCTTCAAATCATCTTTAATTGGTTTTTCCCATGTCTTCTTTAGTCTTCCTTTCGGTGGCTTTCCTGGTACAATGATATAGCAACCTTTGTTTATAGGCTCATTGTTTGGTCTTCGTTGCACATGTCCAAACCATCTAAGCCACCATTCTTCTAGCTTATCTGAAATTATGTTAGTTGTCCAAGTTGCAGCATGGAAGATGCATGCTTAGGTGCAAACTGATGAGTACTTTTTGAAAAAATAAAAATAAAATTACATTGTCACGATAACTTAAGTTACCTGGCCACGCTTTGGATGTCTTAGATTATATAGATATCTTAGAGAAAACACATTATACCAAAATCAAATAAATTTAAATGAAATAATGAAAAAAAATGGAAGGACAACTGAAACTGGTCACCAAAACGTAAATTTTATAAATGCAGATAAGAGCTTCATTGCTAGTCTGATTACATGTGCTTAGTACAAGCAATTACTGCATTAATATAAACATTGGTAGAGTAAATTTGGAAACAATTACTCATCACTAAATAGCAAAAGATTCTAGAGTGGTACAAAAAGAGTGTTAATCAAATGTCACTGATGAGCTTTTTAACTTATGATTCCTTCGCATTAAAAACTGCAACAATATTAACTTTGAGGGTGCTGATGACAACACAAAAGAAACTCAAGGTAGTATTCAAGGGGGTGTGGGGAATGTTGTGGTGTTTAGATATATTAGGCCACTAAATAGAAAGTGGTTCTACTTTGCGTTTCATGTGAAGTTGGGCACTGACATATTTCACTGTCACTAGGATATGAAGGGGCATCGTTGTCATTGTAGCCGATGCCTGAGTATCCTTTATATATGGAGACGGCTGACAAAATGATAGGCATATTTGACAAAGCTTTCACCAAGAATTAGTACATAGCCTTCAATTACCATTAAACTTCAGATAGGATTACTAGTATAACTGGAATTAGCTCAGTGAATTTATATTGCACTCCATTTATGTCAAAATGCTAAATACCTTTTATATGGATGTTACTGTGTATATCACAAAACCATGGTAGGATGTACAAATCTTGTTCCTCATCCATAAGTCATGAAGAATTGATTTTGGAATTTCATTTTTTTTAGAAGTTAAAAATTCTCTTGGTCACATTTTAGATGTATATTATAAATATATACCTAAGCTAGTACGAGCCATTAACATTATAAATAAATTCTTTTACTGCCAATCGTCACATCCCTTTTATCTGGCTTTTAAGTCTCTTAAAAAGTCTGGGATTTCTTTCTTTGAGATTTCATAAATCACATTTTTAGCAATGTACCGTAGACTTTCCTACTATGTCGCGATCCACCAATTGATATAAAATTACTGTCAACTGTTATAGAGAGTTTGTAATTTGATTTGATGAAAATTTACCATACATGTGAGAAATTGCAAGGCAATGTGTAAAAGAAGATTTGTATTGTCATATGTTTTTCTAGAAAAACATCAATGAACCAGAACCCTTAGTGTTCTTATCAATTCTAATTTTTTGTTGATAATATTTCTGTTTTTTTTTTAAATTATCTTTCCACCCCGAGCATTTAACGACTTCTTTTATTCAGTTGCTGAGAAGGAAGGTAATGTTTTCAGTGAACAGATACATTCTTTTACTTATTATGCAGGTTCCTCATCAACTGGCCTATTGGGTGCAACACGCGGAACATCCGCAAATGTGTTTGGAACATCAACTACCGCTGGTGGCTTGTTTAGCAATAGTCAACCAGCAAGTCTTTTTAATACTAGCTCCTCATTTGGTATAACTTTCCCCACTATTGCAACACTCTATTTATACAGTTACAGTTAATCCAGAAGCTCGTGTAACATAATGGAGTTCATTTTATTTATTATACAGGCACTGGAACGTCATCAAGCTCGAACTTTGGAAACACTGTAAGACCTTTTTCTTTTGCAAATATTCTTTAGTAGTTTATCCCTGATTGCAAGGGCAATGATAATCTGGCAAATCCTGGTAATTTTTATGTACATGCATATAGCATAGAGGTGATTTGAAAACTTGAGGGTTATGATTTGTTGGGGGGGGGGGGGGGGGGGG